>JAODIE010023653.1:0-11105 GCA_027575565.1 Diploeciton nevermanni
AGTATAGAAAAACTAGAATATCCACTCTATGTTCGTTAAATTCCCTTACACTTACCTCTTAACTTGACGCGTATGGTTGGTGTTCCAGGAGAGATTTGGATTTCTGGCCAAGGTATTTGTAAGGAATACATAAATGATCCCAACTTCAATAATGAAAAATTTATTTTTAAAAATTTTCCAGAATTATGTTCTGAGTCATATAGATTTTATAAAACAGGTGATCTAGCAATTTTGAATGAAGACGGAGATTTTGAATATTTAGGCAGAATAGATACACAGATTAAAATTAATGGATATAGAGTTGAAGTAAAAGAAATTACTAAATCAATCAGCAAATTTCCAAATATAGTAGACTCACATGTTATAGTGGTAGAATTAGAAAATAGCATAAAAGCACTTGCAGCATATTATATAGCCAGCGAAAAAATAAATCATTTAGAGTTGAAATCCTTTTTGAATCAGAAGCTTCCTAATTATGCGATACCAGAGTTTTTTATTCCAATTAATTTCTTTCCACTTACTGTTAATGGAAAAGTAGATAACATGAAGCTACCTAAAATAACTATGAAACCTTATAATAATCGCTCAGACACGATAGCAAGAAGTTTTGAAGAGCTTATAAGAGCATCATGGTATCAAACATTAAACATTAGAGATCTTAATAGTAATGATAATTTTTTTGATCTTGGTGGCAACTCTATAAAAGCAGTTGTACTAGCGAAAAATTTAAATAGTAATATCAAAGGTAAGAAAACAGTTTCTGTTGTTGATATTTTTAGATTCCCAATTTTTAAACAACAGGTAGATAATTTAGCCAGAAATATTCTGGAGGGTAAAGAATGCTAGAATTAGAAGAAATAGCGGTTATCGGAACTCACTTAAGGGTGCCAGGAGCAAAAAATGTAAACGAATTTATAAATAATTTGATAATGTCCACTATATCAATCAAATCTTTGCCGAGTGTAAAATGTGGTGCTAGCAGTAATATGGTTAATGCCAAAGGGATTCTTGATGATTACGATTGTTTTGATGCCGGGTTTTTTAATATCTCTGACCAAGAAGCGAGAATTATGGATCCTCAACACAGGGTAATACTTGAAGCAGTAGTACACGCTCTTGAAACAGCTGGAATTTCATATTTAGAAAATCAAAAAACTATAGGTATCTTTTGTTCTTGTTCAGCCAATTATAACTACTCGTTTTCGCTTTATGAGAATGGCACTTTAGGTTCACTTGATAAATATAGTTGGTTGATTGGAAATGATAAGGATTACTTGGCAACTAGAGTGGCATATAAACTTAACTTTACCGGTCCCGCTTTAACCGTACAATCAGGATGCTCAAGTTCACTTGCGGCTCTACATCAAGCATGCAGGTCTTTGCAAATATCTGACTGTGACATAGCAATAGTTGGAGGTGTTTCAATAACGCTACCTATGTACAGTAGCTATGAATTCGTTGAAGGTATGATTTATTCTAAAACAGGTTTGTGTAGTCCTTATTCTTCAGAGGCTGATGGTATTGTTGATGGATGTGGAGTTGGCGTTATTGTTCTTCAAAAGAAAAAAGAGGCTATTTTTGAGAAAAGAAATATTTGGAGTATCATTCATGCATCAGCAATAAACAATGACGGTAGTAACAAAGCTAGTTTTTTATCACCTAGTGTTGAGCAACAAATTGAAGTTATTAGGAAAGCTTTAATGCGATCAAATTTAAACCCAAGAGAAATAGGATATATTGAAGGCCACGGTACGGGGACAGTTATAGGTGATGCAATGGAACTTACTGCTTTAGATGAGGTGTACGGTAAAGATAGGAGCAATTTATGTTATGTTGGTTCTGTAAAAGCTAATATTGGTCACCTCGATGCAGCTAGCGGTATTATTAGTTTCATAAAAGCAACTTTGTCCGTTAAACAAGGCAAGGTATTTCCACAACCTAATCTATCACAAGTAACGAATCATATAAAACAAGAAAAAAGTTTTTTAAGGTTTGCAACTCAAACTAACAGTTGGAACGATGATTGTAGATACGCAGCTGTGACATCCTTGGGTGTTGGCGGAACAAATGTGCACGTTATAGTATCTAATCATGAGAATAACTTTACTTATATACCCCTTCCAAGTACTAATTTTAGAAAATTTAGGTATCCAAATAAATTAGATCAAAACATTACAGATAAAAATGTTTTTTTGCAATCTACTGCTCATAAAAGTGATATTTGTTATAATACTGAGCAAAAAATCTTATTGGCATGGAATCAAACATTAGGTGTAAATATCACTTTCATAAATGAAGATAATTTTTTTGAGCAAGGCGGAGATTCATTGCTAGCAGTAAAATTAGTAAATTTAGTAAATAAAGAGATTCAAGTTAATTTGTCTCCAGTGGTTTTATTTAACTATCCGAAATTGAAAGATTTAAAAGCTTATATTGTTGAAAATTTGAAACAAAAAAAGATGCAGGAAGAAGAAGTTTATGATCAGCTGTAGTAATAAAAAAAATTATGACCATACCTTAATCTTTTTCCCATTTGCTGGAGGAAACGGTGAATCATATATCCCATGGTTTAAACATTTTTTACCTAACATTTCCTGTAGATACGCTTTACTAAAAGGGAGAGGAAAATATTTTCATAAAAATGCTTTTAATACAATAAATGAATTAATAGATGATATTATTCCAGAAGTATATAAGGTTTGTGATAAACCGTTTAGCTTTTTTGGGCATAGTATGGGAGCACTTATTGCTTTTGAGATGAGTAGGACACTGCATAAACAGTTTAACATTATTCCAGATAATTTATTTATTTCGGGATTTAGACCTCCACAGCTTACCCATAATAGACGCTTTCTACATACTATGTCAAAAAAAGAACTTTTAGACGAAATGCGTAAAATGGGAGGTTTAAAACTGATTGAACCAATTAACATAGATCAGTTAGAGCCATTTTTCCCGACACTGTATAGTGATTTCAAGTTGTGTGAACTATACAAATATAAGCACAATAAACCATTATCATGCAAAATATCTGTTTTATGGGGTGATACAGATGATTGCATACAAAGTGAGCAAATATCATTGTGGCAAAAAGAGAGCTGCTTCCCTATAGATTTTAGAAAATTTAGTGGTGGACACTTCTATATTTGGGAAAATATGCTAGAAATAGCTTTATTCATTAACAACAAAATTAAGGAGAGTTTATTATGAGTTGTATAGATCTGAACGAGCAAGAAATTATAAAAAGCATGGAAAATAATATATATGAGAAGCTACAATATATTCCATCAAAGATTACCACTATGAGTATTGGCAAGATAGGTCAAACCTTATTAGTAAGTTCTGGAATGCCTTCTGATACATTTAATACAGCGTATGGAGGAGTAATCACATCAGGATTAGCTGATAATGTGATGAAATATTACCTGAACAAAAAGATGCCAATGGCTTGGTGGATTGGACCTTCTTCTACCCAAAACTCAAATTTAGAAGTAAGTATGAAAAGCGCTGGTTTTGTCCATGATGAACTCGATGTTGGGATGTACTGCGATCTCCAGGATTTATCATTGAATGAATACAGTTTGCCTGCTGAGCTATTCATTAAACAGTGCGTAGATGCAAAAGATTTTGCAGATTTTGGAGATGTATTAGCGTCTATTTTTGATCCTGTTGATGAGCATGTAAAAATGTTTTATAGAAAAGTCTCGAATTTATCTAAAAGCGAGAGAGTGAATTTAAAATTATTTATTGGTTATGTTGATGATAAGCCTGTATCTACAGGAGGACTTTTTTTAACAGAGGTGGCTGGAGTTTATGATATATCTACTCGTCCAGAAATGCAGAAAAAAGGATATGGTTCTGCTATGTTTTACACATCATTAAAGTTTGCTAAAAATAAAGGTATAAAATACGGTGTACTACAAGCTTCTCCAGATGGCCTTAATATATATAAAAGGTTTGGATTTGAAGAAATTTGTGAATTTAATGTTTGGAATAATAAAGATAGGTTATAAAAATTTTAATAGGTCGTGCACATGAGGGTTTTTTCTACAAAAGTAATATTATTTACTTTTTATTTCATTTTTTCTGCATTCAAGCCAGTTCATGCAGATAGTACCTTAGATACTCTAAAACAACTTTGCAATACTTATGGTGTTAGTGGTTTTGAAAATGACGTAAGAGAAATACTATCAAAATATTGGACAGAACAAAAAATTAAATATGAGATAGATGGAATGGGGAATTTAATAGGAAAATTTCCCTCTCATTCTGATGAGAAACCCACTTTGTTAATAATGGCCCATATGGACGAAGTAGGCTTTATGACTAGTAAAATTGATGATGACGGGTTCATAAGCATTATCCAATTAGGTGGATGGATAGATCATGTGATCTGGAGTCAAAAGTGGGTTATTCGCACTCCCGATGGTAAGTATATATCAGCGGTAAGCGGTATGGATGCTCCGCATGTTCTTAGTGATTTTACAAAAACACCTTCTGCAAATAAAGGAGCGTTATTCCTTGATACAGGTTTATCCAAAAAAGAATTAATTGATTTAGGAGTAAGGCCAGGTCTTCCAGTTACTCCAGATTTTAAATTCCAACAGCTATCAGATAAAAGATATGCTGCAAAAAGTTTTGATGACAGAGTCGGATTGGCCATAATTATAGATGTTATTAAATTAATTAATAATAATCCAATATCCTTGAACAAAATCAATGTAGTCTTTGCTGCTACTGTCCAGGAAGAATTAGGAATGAGAGGCTCAAGGGCAGTTTATGAATCTACAAAGCCAGATCTAGTAATTAATATTGAAGCTGGAATAGCAAGAGATTATCCAACCCAATTTACTACAGATTCTGTTCCAAAACTTGGGTATGGAACAGCTATATTTGTTTATGATGGTAGCATGATGCCAAATCAAAACTTAGTACAAAAATTAGGAGAAATAGCCAAAAAGAATAATATACCCATTCAATGGGAGTTAGAGATCTCCTATGGGCAAGATGCTTCTTGTCTGCAATCCGTTGGAAAAGGTATGCCAGCAGTTAACATAGGGGTTCCTGTCAGATATGCACATAGCCATATCGGTGTTATCGATAGGGACGATTATGATAATACTGTAAAGTTATTAACTAATATCATTCTAAATTTAGATAAAAAGTTAATTAAAAGTTTGCCATGACTAATGATTCAAAAAAAATTTTTTTGACACTAATTCCTATTATACTGTTAGGCCCAATAGCAATGGATATTTTTTTGCCTGTTTTACCAATGATAAAAAACTATTTCCAAATATCCGTTATAGAGACACAGTGGACGCTAAGCATCTTTGTTGCTGGTTTTGGAGTATGCCAAATATTAGTAGGTTTCTTATCAGATAAATATGGTGTACAAAATACGTTATTAACATCTGTCATTATTTTTATTACTGCAAGCATAATATGTGCTTCAAGTTCAAATTTGCCTTTTTTTCTCATTGGAAGACTTATGCAGGCACTAAGTTCTTGTTGTTGTATGGTCTTATCTTTTGCGTTGGCAAGAAACATATCTTTAAGAGATATTGAAAGCGTTCAAGCCTTCAGCATATTGTCTAGTTGCACGGGATTGGCACCTATAATAGCCCCACTCATTGGTGGATTAATTGTGCAATACTACGGTTCCTGGAAATACACTTTTTACTTTCAGGCATTGTTAGCAACTATTGGTGCAGGACTTTTTGTAAGAAATATGGGATCAATATCTCATATTCTAAAGCTTTCTAATCAAAGCTGTTCCAGAAATTTTAAGAGTTACGGACTGGTGCTAAAAGACTTCAGCTTTTGGCATTATGCATTTTTTGGTTCCGCTGGCATGATTATGTTATTTACGTTTTTTTCAGTTGTGCCATATATTATGTTGGAAGAATTTCATTTAAGTGAAAAAAGGTTTCCTGCTGTCTTTAGTATATACTCTGCAGGTTTTATTTGTGGTAATATTATTACCACTATACTCATAAAAAAAATAAATTTAGACATAATTTTAACCCTGAGTTATCTAGCGATATCGTTCCTGTCATCCATCATGATTATTTTTACAAATTATATTAGCTCTCTTCAAATATTCACCATATTTATGTTTAGTATAAATTTTTTTATTGGCATGTCTTTTGGAGGCTCTATGTCTGGAGCAATGAAAAATTTCGAACATAATTCGGCAACAGCAGCATCTGTATATGGAGCTCAACAATTTATGATGGCTTTTTGTGTTGCAACATTGCTAGTCACATACAATTTTAATACTCAGTATAATTTGAGCATCATAATATTGATTACTTCTATATCAGTACAATGTGCAAGTTTTTTTATAAAAAAAAGTTATTAAGAAGGTAATTGTTATGTTTCACACTAAACCTCTCAGCAACACATTTGGTTTGGAGGTGCTAGACGCAAATCTTCATGTCAATATGGATTCAGATACAATCAAATATATTGAGCACCTTATACTAGAACACAAGGTTGTTGTTTTCAAGGGTCAAGAACTTTCTCCCATCGAACAGATTGGCTTTTGTAGACAATTTGGAGAAATTGAGCCTCATCCATTAAAGAACAACACTTGTCCTTATAGAGAAATGACTTATGTTTCTAATGTTACAGAAAATGGAATCTCTAAAGGATATCCTGGCCCACAATTTTATATTTGGCATTCAGATATGTGTTATGAAAAAATTCCCCCTAAATTCTCGTTTCTCTATGCGGAACAAGTTCCAGAAATTGGTGGTAATACTCTATTTGCTAATACGACCAAGGCGTACGAAGATTTAGATCCAATAGTGAAAAAGAAACTACAAGGAAAAAAAGCTACTTTTGGTTTTTCTGATAAATTAATGCAGCGGTGTAAACAAAGGGGTTATAATTTAATAATAGATAAGGAAGATCAAAAGCCAGACTGTGCTCACCCAATATTTAGAGAACATCCCTTAACTAAAAAAATCTCTATTTTTGTAAATTGGACTCATACTGACTCAATTATTGGAGTGAATGAAAATGAAAGCGAATATTATCTAAATTTATTGTGCGAACATTCTACATTAGAGAAATATATTTATTTGCACAAGTATCACAAAAATGACCTTATTGTATGGGATAACAGCGCTACTTTGCATACAGGGGATGGTACAATCGAAATTGATAAGCCAAGAGTAATGCGCCGTGTAGTTATAAGGTTCTGATGATTAAAGTTTTAAAAAACATTACAAAAAACGGTCTTAAAAACTACTTAGACAAAGGTTACTCAATTCCTGAAAAAATAGAACGATCTGTTTTTAAAAGGCAAAATGAATTTGCGGTTGGTCGCCTATGTGCAATAAGCGCACTGGAAACTTTACTTGGAAAGTTCGAAGATACCATAGGTCAAGACAATTTTTTTCGACCAATATGGCCTGATGAAATTGTTGGTTCAATAAGTCATAGCGATAACTATGCTGTAGCAGTAGTAACTTCCAAACAAGATATTTTTAGTTTAGGTGTTGATATTGAGGAAGTGGATTTATGCGCTAGTAAAATAAACAGTATACAAGAATTAGTAATCACAGAGTTAGAAAATAGGTTAATAAAATTCCTAAATAATTCGAATATTCCTGAGTTAAAGGCATATATAATGTATTTAATTTTTTCTGCTAAAGAATCTTTCTTTAAGTGCATTAATCCATTGTGCAATTTGATATTTGATTTTAAAGATGTTGAGCTTTTTGATATCAATTTAAATAAAAAAACTTTTAAAATAAAATTAATCAAGGATTTAGAACTATCCAATCTTTCAACAGATGTAATGGTGTTTTGCGGAAGTTTTTTCTCATTATTTGAGGGCAAAGTAGTGTACACGCAAGTTGATTGTAAACATGAAATCTATGGCCAACCCAGAAAAAGTTTACCTGAATATTAAAAACAAAGTCGATGATGAAGAGGGTGAAAAGTGAAAAGGAGAAAAAAAGCTATAGGTAAACCTTTCTTTTGTTAGAGGTTGTCCACAAACAAGAAATAAGTAATATATAAAGAGAGAATATTGAGGTAAGAGATGAGGAAAAAATATCCAACAGATCTAAGAGCATGTCTTCAAACTCAAGAATGAGCTAATTTGTGAAGCATAATAGTGATCATATTAAAGAAGATATTGTTTTTTGAGGTGAGAGGAGAATGCTCGTAATCTTTACTCATGCGCCTAAAATTGGAAAGCCAGGCAAAAGTTCTTTCAACAATCCAACGTTTGGGAATAACTTGAAATCCTGTATCAACTATTTTTTGGCAATCGTTAATAAACATCCCGTTTCCAATAAGCATCTGTTTTGTAATTTACCTATGTACCCTTGATCAGCAAAAAACTTATGTAAAGTTGGAACTTTGCATTTAGCTTGGGCAAAAAGATTTAGAGCACTATCACGATCTTGAATACTTGCACTGTGTACTTCAGCAGCAATTACAAGACCCACAGTATCTACAATAATATGGCGTTTTCTGCCCTTTATTTTTTTGCCAGCATCATATCCTCTCGATCCCCTTTTTGAGTAGTTTTCACTGACTGACTATCAATTATACCTACTGATGGAGTTTTATTTTTACCAATCATCTCTCTTACTTTTTTAACTAGAAAATCATGAATTTCTTGCCATATTCCACTTTTTTTCAAGCGCGAATTACAACTATACACTGTTTTCCATGGTGGAAAATCTTTAGGCAGTTGTCTCCATTGACATCCTGTTCTCATCATATAGCGGATTGCGTTAATAATTGTTCTAATACTATGTTTTCTTGGTCTGCCGGTCTTTTTAGGTTCAAAATATGGCTCTATTGTCTTCCATTCTTTGTCACTTATATCGCTTGGGTACATCTTAAAATATACCTTATACCACACTTCTTAACTTCTTTCTACTCAGTTTGAAGACATGCTCTTATAATTTCGGAATGCGTTATTTCTGGCACTCTTGTAAGTTTTTTACCATTGGATAATAATCTACCTGCAAAATTTTTGTCTATTATTTTACAATAATCATCTACAAAACAGAATAATTCTGTTACATTCTTATTCACTGGGTAACCTCCTATTATCTCTAAAATACTGGAGTTTACCCTCTTTTCTTCTTCTCTTCTAATCCATAGTTAGCGTTAAGAGCCTTTATCACTGAATGAATAATATCACGCAACGCTCCATCCTTAATTTTTCTATATTCCCTTACCAGCCTTGATATTTCTTCGCTGCCTACATCACTACGAAAGGCCTTATCATGTAAGTCTTCAGAAGCTTTGGTAAAAAAATATGACATATCAACGGACAGTGCTTCTGCTAATTTATATAATCTATCCACTATAAGCCTAACCTCTCCAGTTTCATATCCTTGTATATGCTGAAATGAAATTTCAAGCTTTTTTCCTAAGTCTCTTTGGCTAAAACCACACATTAACCTTCGTTTCCTTATCCTTTCCCCTATTTGTTTATCAATAGGATGTTGCATACCCCTAACTCTCATTACAACTTTGAGAAAAAGATTTTACTAACATATAAACTACACTACGTAATCTTTTGCTCTTAATTTCGTTATATCCTTTAACTAACTTTAACACCTCCTCGTCATAAGCTTCATATGAGTCAGCGTGTATATCAATAAAAAAATCAGCAACATCAATCGATAGAGCTTTTGCTAAGTCATATATTCTGCTGGCCAAAATGTGATTTGAACCATTTTCGTATTTTTGTATCTGTCTATATGAAACACCTATTCTCTTTCCCAATTCAGTCTGTGTCAAACCACGATCTAACCTTAATTGTTTTATTTTTTTACCTAACTGCACTTTCACCCTTTACTCAAATTTACAACAAATTTTATGAAGTGGAAAAAGTTAGCAAAGTAATTGCTTTAATAATTTCTGCCTCTCGCTAATTAAATCGTTTGCCCTTATGTATTTTTTCTCAATCTCCCTCATCTCTTTTTCTCGTTCTGCAATGCTATTTCGTATTACTTCAGCCGAATATCTGCTTTTGCCACATGCAAACTCTGATCTTAATCTTCTAACCTTATATTCGAGCTCAGCAAATCTTTCATACTGCTCAAGAAGCTCTATCATGTGTTTGATTTCAGAATTTAGCTTTTTTTCCTCAACATCTCTCACAATAAAAGAAAGCAGAAGCTTATCTATTTGGTAATCAATATTTGGTTGAGTAGCAAACAGATTGATCATAGCTTTTACATCAGTAGGATTTGCAACTAATAAGCTAAAATTACTACATAAAAAACTATAGAACTTTATCGTCTTCACAAGATAATTTTTCATATCTTGTGATAATTGCAATTCTTTGTGAATTCCTGATAACAATATTTTTAATTCTTCCAAGTATTTCGTGTCAAAATTACTTACTTCTTCAGGTAGAAGAATCATGAGCAGCTTTTTTACGAGCTCAACATCATTTGATTTTACTGCATTATAAAGAGCTTTATCCTTATCTTCTTTTAAATCATAAAGCTCTGACGAGTTATCTATGCTGAATAGATATTCAGTATTTCCTTGAGGAGAGTAGATTAAAATGTCCACTTCTCTTAGCGGGTGGTCATCATTAAACTTTTCTAGTAACTGCTTATCGGTGGTTTCCTCTATTGCTACAGCAGCTTTACTGATCTTTTTCAGTTCAGAAACATTATCTCTTGAATTTTCAAGTATGTCTTTAGCCTTGTCTAGCAGCTGCTCATATAGAATTATTTTTTCTTCATTATCAAGTAGCTGACAATGCTTCTTCAACTTTTCAGTGGAGTAAGACAAGAGATCCATTTCTTTCAATTTTACAATCACAATACCCAACTTTGATTGAAATTGAAATAATTTTTACAAGATGTGTTTTGCTAGTGTAAATGCCCGTAAATTTTGTTATTATAATATATAGTAAATCAATAAGTCGTATAATATTAACAATTAAATAATATTTATCACGATATGATCGAATAGTAATGAAATTAAGTGAGGGTTACAATGAAAAAAATAAATAGTAAAAAATTGTCTAGTAAAATGTTAAAAGCGGTAGAGCGAATAGCAAAAGAAGGGTTATTACCTAATTTTATAAAAGCTGCTCCAACAGCAAA
>JAODIE010023664.1:0-10957 GCA_027575565.1 Diploeciton nevermanni
TGTGTCATTAATGTAAATGCCTAGATGTAAATGTGCTTTATATAGTTTATGGATTGTATTTTGTTTTATGCTATAAAGTTGATTTATGTAATTTTTCATTTTCTCAAGTGAATATTAATTTGTAAGTGTTATGGTAAAATTTTATCAACATGCTGTATAATAATATATTATAGTTTAAAGCATTGTTTGTGAAAATGAATAATTTTGGAATCATTACGGATAACAAATTATGCCTTAAATTCATTTAAGCAATTCGAATAATAACTGCAGAACTTATGGCACAATGTATGAAATTAGAAATACACCGCTCATAAATTTTTCCCTAAAAATATGTTTTTTGCTGAATACGTCATATAGAGGTATTCGTAAATTTGTTCATAATGCTGTGGCAATATCAGTTGATTTTATCCTTGAATATTCAGAATTCCTAAATTAAGCATTTCAAATGTTTGATAAGAATAACAATTTTAATGAGCGAGCATATTGTTTGCTGTTTGCTGTGGATAAGCCACAAAAAAAAACAATTTACCATATTTTTACCAAGACAATGTTTTACTTAAAGAATTTAGAACTGGTTGTAGGACTTTTAGAACATATAACACA
The DNA here is from genome assembly GCA_027575565.1 of Diploeciton nevermanni. Lineage (NCBI taxonomy): Eukaryota > Metazoa > Arthropoda > Insecta > Coleoptera > Staphylinidae > Diploeciton > Diploeciton nevermanni. Next base: position 604 of record JAODIE010023664.1, read on the forward strand.
ATATGGAGAAAACGAATAAAATTAGACAATCTCGTACTGAGATGCATCCCGAAGAAAGAAATTGCGACTCGAGCAAAACAGTTAAACTGAAAACGAAAACAATTATTTCTTTCAGAAAAAAAATGCATTTGCTTGATTTGGTAATATTTATTAATATGGAAACATTCTATTTTTGAATTTTAGGATTATATGTGTAAATTGTTAAATGTGGAAAATGGTTTACAGTGGCATTTCCCACATTTAACAACTTAAATCTACCCAGCCATTTAGAAATTGCAGCGACATTGTGCTGTCCACTAATGTATTTCGTAAATGAAACTGAATGCGAAAGTGTTATTAGATTACCTAAAAGCAGTCTCTCTACTTCTCCTACAGTCTTGCAATCCTATTTGGAATGACAAAAATTGAGCGAAATTCTATATACAAAAACAGTCATAAGATATGAAGAAATTAAACATTGCTCTACTTAAAATTATGCATACAATATTTATACTAAAAACTGAAATGTTAAATATCATAAGAATTCCAAATATCCAAGTTGCAAATCAACTGATGCTCAGTTAAAGTACGTAATAATCCATATCGAATAATGCATTAACAATGTTGACATTCTTGGGCGTCACTTTCAGCAATAATTACCGATTGCAAACCATTCCGCTATGTCAACTTCAATCTGGACTATCAGCTCGACGCCCTGAACTACTAAGATGACAACTGCAGAATTATATTAAACAAGTTCAACCTATGCTTTGTACTCTCGCAAACTTTTGTGCTAACACCACACAACTGCAACTTTCAGTTTGAAATAAAATTAATAACCCTTGACTAATTTTGTTATGCTGAATTGTTTTTAATTTTAACCTTCAGATTCATAATTAGAATTGTTTAAAAGATGGATGGATTGTAATAAATTATTCACTAATTAAAAAAATACTAACGATCATATATAAAACACATATAATTTAGAATGTATCGAAGGTATGCTTACTTGAACTGCTCAAATACTTTTTTTATTATTTAGTGGCGTTTTTATGAAGTATTTTTTGGATTTCAGAGAGTTTAAACTCGGTTTTAATTCTATTTATATTTTATTTTAGTATATGTATATCAATAACTTTTGATCTTCAAGATAAGTAGTTTACATCATTTTCTAAGAAATAAAAAAAGCGTTGTGGTGAGAAAAAGAATCCCTGATCAAGTTAAACTGTTGAATATATATGATATATTTTAAAGGTAATTTTTTACTTTTGAAATACGAATACGATTCAATTGTTTCTCATAACCGCTTTATTCCTTCTCTCCATACTATTCAACGTTGATTAATCTCGTATTGTTCATTTTCTTTATTTCCTATGTCTGTTTTTGTATATGAAATTTCGCTCAATTTTCGTCATTCCAAACAGGATTGCAGGCCAGTAGAAGAAGTAGAGAGACTGCTTTTAGGTAATCTAATAACACTTTCGCCTTTAGTTAAATTGTTCTATGTGGAAAATGGTTTTCAGTGAGCTCTTTAATACAGTTACCAGCGAAGGTGATACATGCGATCCTAAAATTCTTTATCTAATTCTCTGTTGTGCTCATTCTATATTAATAAATATTACCAAACCAAGCAAATGCGTTTCTTTTTCTGAATGAAATAATTGCGTTCTTGTCCTGAGCAGAATCGTTTGAAGAATGTGAAGTTTTCGTTTTCAGTTTAACTGTTTTGGTTGAGTCGCAACTTCTTTCTTCAGGATGCATTTCAGTACGAGATTGTCTAATTTTATTCGTTTTCTCCATATTGTGTTATATGTTCTAAAAGTCCTACAACCAGTTCTAAATTCTTTAAGTAAATCATTGTCTTGGTAAAAATATGGTAAATTGTTTTTTTTTTTGTGCCTTACCCACAGCAAACAGCAAACAATATGCTCGCTCATTAAAATTGTTATTCTTACCAAACATTTGAAATGCTTAATTTAGGTATTCTGAATATTCAAGGATAAAATCAACTGATATTGCCACAGCATTATGAACAAATTTACGAATACCTCTATATGATGTATTCAGCAAAAATGCGTTTTTGGAGATAACTGGTAATGTGCTAAATGAGACAAAAATAGATACTTATTAACGGTTTTTAACTAAATTTTTCTTAAAATTTTTAATTTCCAATTTCTTACATTGTCCTATACCTTCCATAGTTATTATTAAGATTGCTTTAAAAAATGTAACAGTATTTAATTCTATTAATCTCAAAGTAGCAGGTGGCAATAAAGTGCTTGTCACAATTATTTAGTGTATATAAGGTTAAGCCTTAATTTAAATTACTTACTTTTATTCTTACACTTTGATTTCCAGGGCACTAAGAATTCTTCTTCTACATTGTTACTCGATTTCCAACCACCACCACCCCATTCTTTCACTAGTATTAACACTTTTTGTAATGCAAAGAAAAAAAAAGCAGTTGCATATCAGACTCCAAGATAGCAACATGTTCCTTCATAATATATTAAATAGTCATATCAATCATGCGATTCTTGTTTATCTGCTATTTAACTAAATAGAACTAGCAACAGTAAACTTCTGCTAAAGTCGCAGTTGGCGAGTTACTAGCCAAATAATTACTAGACAACAAACAATATTTGTTAGTTGATACTGAAAAAATGTGTTAGTCATTCCAAAAGCAACACTGATATAAAGACCTTTCACAAAGAGTGTTTTAAAGTATAATATATTATTAAGTGTTTAGGTTTCCTTAAAAACATTCAGCTGATTAGAAAGTTGCATACGTTGCATGCAATTATTTAAAATTTCATAAATATATGTATATATATATAATATATCTTTTTGTGCAAAAAACGTAAAATGGCATCTAAAGCTGCAACTTATTTAATAATTTTGATTTTGTTTTTATTTTTAGACATATTTTAAATTAAACTTAATACTACCAGAGCGCCCTCTAACAAGATGCAGCCAAAACATTAAAAAAAATAATTAAAAATCTTGCGCCATGTGTTCCGTTGAGTCGCACTTATATTATCTTCATGCAACTATAACAAATAACAATGAATCTACTTCGCCCAGTATTTCGAGCATGGTAGGTCCGTTTCTACGACTACTATTAGCACCTAATGATCTGAAACAAAATAATACAGTAATTAGTTTGATTTTTGTACACGTCGTAAACATTGTAACTTGTCTAGATTGGAAACCCCTAGAATTGCTGAAGAAGTGGGGAAAAAGGGGCGCCAAAAACCGTTGAAGTCTGTTGAAATACCGTCGCGCTACGTAACCCATTGTAGCATTGTGGCGGCTACTTCGCAGCTTTTAGTTTAGCAGACAAACTTCGTCATTTACTAATTAGAGTGCTATTGTTTTTTTAAGCCGGAAGAAAATGGAATATCGTCCCTTTAACGTTATCGTCGAGGGTAACATCGGAAGCGGTAAAACTACACTGCTAGAACACTTCAAACAGTTTGATAATGTTGCTGTACAGGCTGAACCCATTGAGCAGTGGACAAACTTTCATGGAAATGACTTATTGGTAAGTGGGATTTTTGATCTAGGCAAAAAGTATTAGCTAAAAAGTTTGCCTCTTGTTCCAGGCATTTATGTATGAAGATATAAAGAAATGGGGCTTCTCTTTTCAATCCTATGTCCTCCTTACTATGATGCAACAACATCAAATGCCCACAACTAGAGCTGTGCGACTTATGGAAAGGTCTCTCTATAGTGCAAGATACATCTTTGTGGAGAAGATGTTGAATGATGGAAATATTGAGGAAGCATCTGGCTCTGTTCTCGATGAATGGTTTAAATTCTTTTCTGAGGGCAATAAGACAAATGTGGATTTAATAGGTATTCTTATTTATTAACTTATTATATTCAGTCTATGTATACATAACTTACTATTTATGTAGTTTACCTGAGGGCAACTCCTGAGGTTGTATATGCACGTATGAAGCGTCGCAATCGTCGTGGAGAGACGACTGTATCATTAGATTATTTACAAAATCTTCATGAGATGCACGAAAATTGGTTGGTGAACAAAACTTTGGGGCATTGTCCAGCTCCAGTATTGGTATTGAATGCAGATTTAGACAAGTCAGTTATTGTTAATGAATACAAGAAGTATGAGAGTGAGATTCTGAAGGGCATTGGTGTCAAGACTTAGTGGCATAGGAACATATTCGGTATTTTAAGATAAGAATGCATTACTGATTCAGGTGATTCCAAAGAAAATTTATAGAACACTAGTTCTTTAGAGTCTTAGACTCCATTCTGCAATAATTATTTATGTTTGAACTTTATGTAAGTTCCAGGGTTAAATTGGTTGAGTTGAATCGCATTTCAGTCAAATTGTAAAATCAGAAGATTAATTTGTAAACGCTTAATTTAAAGATGTGTATAGTCTAAGAACAATAAAATTAATATATTTATAATAAAGAAAGTCACAATACGTTTTAGCACATGACATTAACATGTAAGGCTGGGGTCGGCGGTTCGCGGGCTTTTTATGCGGCTCTTCAAAATACCAATATAATTTAGGAAAAGCAAAATGGCGTGTGTGTGCCTTTTTTTTTTCTGTGGTTTTTCATCTACTTGTTGATTCATTTCTTGCGCAAGTTATGTGTATGGGATCTCATTATTGGGGAATACAATGGCACCCATTGGTCTTGAAAAATGTATCAGGTTACATGTGCCTTGTTAAGATTATTTTATCTCTTATAACTGCTCGTTTGTCACACATTTGCTTTGTGCTCGGTGATATCGTTTATAATGGTGTTATAGTGCCTCATTATTTCTCGCACTCGTTCATTCCTGACTCGGTCTAATCTATTTATACCTGCAGATCTTCTCAGTGCGTCCATTTCCACTGCCAGAACACGTTTTTTCTCAGCTTCAGCCATTGTCCACACCTCCGCTCCATACCCTAAAACACTCTTGATAACAGTGTTTTATGTTATGTTTACGGGTTTTAATTTAAGTCCCTGACATCTTCTGATATAAAGGTTCTCAAATACTTAAATTCTGTGCAGAATTTTATAATTAGGCCTAGGTTGAGAACTAGATCTTGGTTAGGCCCGCCTATGCTCATATACTGGTTCTTCTTGGGGTTTAGTGTCAGACCCGTTCCTCGTGTCGATGAGAGACATGAGGCACGTGTTTTCGGCAACGTCCTTGCACTACGCAATTAAGACCTGATCATCCGCAAATTGCAGGGTGTATATTGAGGTACCGTCAATATCAAAGCCCATGCCCTGACACTTCCGTTTCCACTGGCTAAGTGCATAGATCACATGGATCTTAAATAAGACTGGGGATATGCAGCAGCCTTGTCTCAGACCTTTAAGGAGTCTTATACCTTCTGATGCTCTGTTGCTCCCTTTGATGTATGACTCCCTTTGTAAAATGACTTTAAAGTGTTAATGATTGGCTTATAAGGAAAGCAGTTTTGTAATCTAAATCAAAAAAGGCAACAATCTTTATGATTCAACTGGAAAGAATCAATGTGTAAACAATTTAAGATTGTTTTTATGGTAAATTGAGAAATAGTTTGCCGTTAACATTTTGCGCATGCACGTCTCGTTAAAATTTATTCCTTGGCGCCGACAATGCCAAGTCGCATTCTTTCTCTTGTTTTTATCATTCTTGGGATATTATAAATTTTATCAACTTCAACCCTGTTTCCTAGTTTTTTTTATAAACTTTCTAACACTTACTCATTATTTATTTATGTAAAATTTTCGACTTGTTGCGTTTCATAGTATAGTTAAAATTTGTTTCGTAGTGAAAATCACTGTTTTTATTTTTTCAAAAAATTGTTAGTAAATATAATTTTGAACCTTAAAATATTCACCTGTAATACCTTAGCAACGGATTGCCAGCAAGAAATTTTATTTAAAGGATCTTATATATAACTTTGTTTTTCAGTAATGATAAAATAATGGAATTCGCATCATTTTGTGGAAAATTATAACTTGTTAGCAGAAACATAATCAAATTATATTTGAATTTTGTTGGCGTATATCTGTATAGTGATATCATGATAGACACACACAATAATATAATTAAAGAGTTCTAGTCTAAAGGACTCTTCAGGGTGCGTCGTTGGTCTCTAACCTATGTGGTTACAGGATTGATACTGATGATAATAATACAGGGTCCTCTTTCATATTAATAGGTTCTTACAGAAAAACTAAATGTGCTAGAACATTTTTGGATTATTTGGTTTTCCACATTAGATCTGCTAAATGACGTCCTCTATTATTGCTACACTGACGAAGTTTTTTTTTGAAAGTTCTCCATACATCTTTGTGTTTTTTCTCTTGGAATGGCCTCTTTAAGTGCTTAAAGTGTTGTGGAACGATGTTTAAGCACTAGAGTCTTTAAGTATCCTCAAAGAAAAAATCGACGATGTATAAGTTTACATGAACTAATGTAATATTTTTCTAGTAATTCGTATCTAATAAAGTATAAGTAACCTGATGCGATTGAAAATTACATTTTCAGCTCTAGCTATATTTTGATTACTCTCTATCCAAAATCGAAATCTCATGTTCTGAGATTCTCACTCCTTTTGTATTGAACGACGGTAAATCATGATTTGATACACTTGCGAGTTGAGTTATATGCATCATGTATATCTCTCGTGATTTAATAATTCTGTGAAACGTCAAAATGATTGAAATTCAATAGAAACTATTATAAAAGTATCCATCAGAATTAATTCCTCGTTTGTTATATCTTATGCTGATCAGTGCCGAGGCTCTGTATAAGTTGGAGCGATAAAGTAGAATGGGATTATTTAGAAACAAATACAATTTCCAAGAAACATTCTTGTGTTTATGCTAATTATTAAACAATTCAAACTACACGTCATCGTACATTGACACAGTGAAATTAATATCCTTCATTACGTTGATATGTTTCCATTAACACTTACGAATTATTTGTTCATAAAACGTTCTTGCCTTCATCAGCATGAGTTTATGAAAGATTTATTGTTGATTGGAAAGGTTGGAAAATAAATGGTCACTTATTTAAAATTGGTTGAACCGAAACTTAACGGGCCACTTTAGTACTGTAATAAAATAAATAACAACTTACACATATTTACTTCGTATATCTAGCCTTGTGTGAAGACCGGTGTGTTAAGTGTTGAGGTGGTGGATGACTGGGTTGGTCCTCCTGGAAAAGAATCATTTGCAGGATTGGAAAAACCATAACAATAATATCTAACTCTATTCACTTAAAATAATGCATTGCTTATCCACGTGCTAGTTTATAATCTAATGGCTTTGATCACTGATCTGGTCTTGATACTTGATCATATTGATCTAAATTAGCTAATTATTATCAGTCATGCACACAATAATATAATTTTATATATTATTTAAGGAGTTTCATATGGATATAAATGTAATGTTTGTTATCCACAATGCTGCTTGGACTTGAATAATGTGCTTTTGTTCTGTTTAGTTTAAAGGATGTGGTTTAAAGCAAATTACATATTGGCTTACAATCTGGCCGAACAATACTTTTGGTACGATGCAACAACTCTCAAACTGAATCACATTACAAAGTTTTATTTTTGGACTCTTGCTGTTATTAATATTGGGAACCTAAACTATTTCGTTCACTTACTGACCACGGGTGAGGAATGCTAATATGCTGTAAAATTCTATATTCTAGATTTCGGTTAATGTTAAAGATGCTGCTGTTAAATTTGAAGAAATTGCATTGAATCTATCATGGGTAACTTCGATGAATTTTGGGGCATTTTGTACCTATTCCTTAATATCAGCATCACACAAAGGAAGAGATATCTGGAAATATGTTGAGTCCGCAAAGTGTTTTGTTGTGAATAAGAGGGATATTGATAATTTGGTTGATACTCATGAATCTTTGATTAAAAACGGACTTGTCTATTCTTTTTTAACTCTTATACTAGGTTTTATTATGCTTGAATTTCAAACCTGCCACGGCGACTACGATAATTTCTTTTCACCAAATGCTGGCTGTGGCATCATATTCCCGATTGTGATATGTCTGACATTTAATTTAAAGACATTTAAAGACACAGTTTTTTGCATTTATTGACTAAGGTGTGCAAAATATGTCAGAATGAATTTGAGAAAGTCCTACAAAATGCCTTACAAGTGCATGATAAAACAACGAGAAAGAAGACATTGGTTGAAGCCAATAAGATACATCAATTTATAAATTGGTATAAACACATTGCAATCGTACATGTTGTTAATCTATAAAAAAAAAAAAGATGTTTTAGTTCTTGGAGTAGGGTGGCTAAACTATTCAAATGGCCTTTATTGGTGCAGTATCTAGCGTGAGGTCTTATTATTGGGCTGAACCTAATTGCAATACGAATCGTATGTATGACAAAATAATTTGTTGCTGCACATGCACAGGTATGTAAATTAAAAATTAAATTGCAGAAGTTAGATTTTCTCCTGATCGGCCATCTTGTTGCTTATCTTTTTGGAAGTTGTCTTTTTGGATTCTTCATTGAAGAAATGCATCGTTTAGTAAGTAACTACAATATAAAAATTTAATTAGTTTATCTGTAGAATCTATTATATTCTTTAGAGTGAAGAGTTTAGAAATATAACATTTTATGCTATGCCATGGGACGGCGATGTTGAAACTGAGAGATTATTAATGTTCATGAACCTTCTGCTGCGAAAGGGATTTCAATTGCCACTTGGTGTTTATACAGTTTATTCGAATGAATTAGCACTTTATGTAAGTTTAAATTTTATATCACGTGTATGGTTGATTTCATCATATTGTAAGTTTTAATTTACAGTTTCAAGTTTTAACAGTAATTTTTGTGTTAGACCGAATCAATTAGACTACATTCGAGCGAGGAAAATAATTTGTGCTAATTTCAATTCTTAATTTTTTTCTACCCCAATACCGGGTGCAACTAACGAGCGTAATGCATGCCAGTCATAGACCGACACCGTACTTGACCTCTTACAATTGTAATGATCCTTGCAGATTGTTAATACTGCATAAAACCGCAATTACAAAAACTATGTCGTCAAAGGTGTTAGGGATTGGTAAAGTAAAGTCGTTCTGAACACAGAACTGCATTCGCCACCACCAAAGTACAAGTGAAATATAAATATTAGACACCTCAATGAAATCGAGCATAATTTAGAAGCAACACATTATCAGTTTGTTTTTATTTCCAGGTTTATCAGAGGGAATATTCCATTCTAATGCTGTATATTAATCAAAGGAAGTAACTGATTAAATAAATATATTACGGAGAAATCTAGCACCTCATCTGTAAATGCCTCACACCTCGGCCAGGATGCCAATGTATTTCAAGTTTATACTTTTGACCATTCTGCACCGCTCCTGCTGGCTTTTTATCAATATCAACACTGTGTGATATACGTGGCAATATTACTTCATTTTGTTGTTTTTAAATAAATATTTGAAAACTCTACTAGTACTATAAATAATAACGAAATATTTGAAAGAAAGGAGGGGTTTAGATATAAAGCGATCACGTCACATAAACTTATGAATTAAATCTGCAAATTATTCCTATCTCCTAGCTGCAATTTTGTTTTTTTTTTTATTTTTACAACGTTGTTACTACTTGACTTTAACACTTATTAAATATTTGTTTTTAAAACGTTCTTGTTTTTACTCTTTTTACATCGAGGTATGCGCTACGCGGCGGCTTTTATCTTTCTCTCACCCGACGACGTGCCTGCATTGTTTCAACAGTTCACGAATACAAGTTGCGCGCGCAGTCGTCTGAGGAAATCCCAATGCATTACAATTCCATCCCCTTAACCATACCACAGCTACATTTGATTATCTATTATTGTTATTCTTGCTTTATTGCATGCAGAACAGCATTAAAATGAGAAAGATTTGCAATATTATAAAAGTTAGATCCAACATAATAACCAAACAGAGGAATGGAATGAGCTATTTTATATTGATATAAGGATAACACTGCGCTACAAATTACAAAACCTTTTTTAAAACACCGATTTATATGTCGTATGAAGGCGAGATTCTGACGCAGCCTAATATGCTTTGGATAGGAGCTGGACATGATATGCCCGCCTGAGACAGGAAACATCCACGCGGAATTATGTTCGAAAGGTGTTTAGAACCCAGAATACCTTCAATACGCTGATCAACTTGCGATTACCACATCATCATCATATCTTAACCCCTTTTATGCCAAATTCAGGCTTAGGGCCCGTGGTGTGTGACTTGTAAGCGTACTGCAACCACATCGATTGCACATTATTTATTGGCACATTATGTCACCTCCGCATACCAGTTAATTTGTTTAATGCCTCGTTGTTAGCTCTTTTTTCTA
>JAODIE010023675.1:0-10937 GCA_027575565.1 Diploeciton nevermanni
AAACATGGTATCATTATCTTCAGCATGGGTTCGGTGATCAAAAGCCACACATTTCCCGAATCTAAACGCAGAATGTTTCTCAATGTCTTCCGCCGTCTCAAGCAGCGCGTGCTATGGAAGTGGGAGAATGAGACCATACCCGACAAACCCGATAATGTAATGATTAGTAAATGGTTGCCTCAGTTTGATGTTTTATGTGAGTAATCAATTATCATTTTATGCAACTGTATTGACTATTTCAAGACTTTTAATTTAATTTACTTCTGTTATACTTTTTTGCTTGAATTTTGCTCTTCTGGAGAAAGAACAGATTAATATCGAACTAAGTCAGTCTAATTAATCTATGATAGAAAGTATGAAAAAAGTATCAAAATTACGAAAACTTTCTTGTTCTTTAGAGGGGAATTTTGTTAAAGTAAGCAGTACTACAAACGATGACGTGATTTTTTTTATTACCATATTGCTTATCTTGGATATAGTGCAATTATCAAAAATTAGATTGTATTTATTTAACGACATGTAGGCGAACGCATCATTTTCTATCCATGCAGATCGAAAGATTGCCTACACAAAATTTGAAACACTATTGAAGCAATTGTGAGAGAACGTCTACACTTTCATCAATACATCCAAGGTTAGAGGCAGAACTACAGGTACAAGTAGACAAATTATGTAACAATTAAATGGCTTAATATTTGAGGGTTGGACACTAGTAGTTATTTACCGTTATTACACAAATGTTTTTTTTTTTAGTGAAAAACATTTGTCCAGCACACTAATACTTTTATTTGTGCCACTGTAACAATAAACTGACGTAGTGAATTGTTGACTTTCGAAAATCGCAGCGGTGTAAAATTTCTTAAATAAACTAACTAAATATTAGTTTGTAGTTTGCTTAGTACAGAATTGCCAAAACCCGATGCTGTTAGATTATAATGTTGTAAAAAAGTGTTGACTTATCAGATCAACTATCGGAGTAATAGTTTTTAACGAAAAACTATTAAAGGACATTATACACTAATATCTATCTAATTATCTAGATCAAGGGTTGGAAACCCGCGGGTTGCGGGTTTCATACGGCCCGTTGCAACGTTTTGTACGGCCCGCTAAAGCACTAACATAATTCAAGGAAAAAAAAATTTCTTACGCTGCACTTTGGGCCACGCGGGTCTATTTTTTCTTAATCATTATTTAAAAAATAATCTAGTGTTATGTTTAGTTTATCTTATCGAAGAATATTATTTTTACGTGTCGGGCGCATTAGTTTTATAAATTGTCAATCCTTTGTAATGTTATAGTAGGGGGTAATAAACCAAACAAACTTCAGTATTGCTTAAAATCGTCACACATTTCTATATTAATTGCTGAACATAACAAGTTATTTACGGATGGTGAGTTCATTTAAAATATATTTTGGCTGCCAACTCACAAGACTTGTCCAAATTTATTTTGAAAATTGAATTTCTTTTATGAATTGTTTGATTTTGGTTGTTTGACCATATTGTTATGATTATAACTTATAAATTATGGTAATAAAATCGTTTTTTTCCGTATTTATTTTTGATCACACACATACAAAAGATTGCCGACTTTTGATCTACATAGTTGATGCAGTATAATGGAATGCGCCAAAATATAAAAATTAACTGCAATTAATTTTTATATATATTTACATATTTATCCTGAATGCTAAGTATGTATTCAAGTATGGTATGTTATCAATGGTATCATTTCTTTTGCTTTGGTGTCATTACAAAACCCACAACTGATGATTGAGGATTTGAAGAAAGAATCAAAACAAAAAAGAATCCATTGAAGTTATATCGTACTGGGTTGTATACGGAGCATAATAAGATTAATACAACAAAAAATAGTTTTTATAAAATTAGTATCAAAATTGTCTAATTTAGGAATGTGTTAAAGCTTGCATTAGACTCTCAGAATGTTGTACCACAGCTTATAGTAAAATATTTAGAGATACAGGTAAATTTACGTGCAGGCAAAACTAATAAGAATGAAGGTGATCTAATCAATACGGCGATGATTTATAAAAATAGTGTTGCGCGGGAGACGTGGCTGGATTATCGAAAAACCTCGGCCTATCAGCCTACCTTAATTAAGAGGATTTGGATGAGTCTATAGATGAGACTGTATAACTCTGTGCGACTGCGTAGGACTCTTATATGACTGTTTATCACTAAATGGCTGTGTATGGCTGTGCGTGACTAGGTGAAATTATATGACTATTTGTGGGACTGTTTTGTATCTGACCATTCATTATTGAGTCTCTTTATTACTAAGACTATTTGTATGTGAGATCTTTTATTGCTGAGACTGTATTGGACTATGCGTATGTGACTGACTGACTTTTCTATAATTTGTCGAGCCATGAACGTTACCTAAGCACGGCACTCTCGACCGATTCTTAGAAAACAAGCACGGTAAGCACGGTAACGTCCAGGCTCTGTAGATTAATTCAAGGATCAAAAAACCTAATGCCGGCAACACCCGGATTGTAGTCAGTCACTATGATCGGTAACAAATAGTTACACATCTATTTTAGATTATGATGTTCTTTTTAGGTCACTCTAATGTGAAAGCTTTCATCTCACATGGAGGTCTTCTTGGTACATCCGAAGCAGTGCACTGTGGAGTCCCAGCTGTTATAATGCCCCAATATGGTGATCAAGTAACCAATGCACGCGCCCTTTCCGCTGCAGGTGGCGCCGTCATTCTAAACTACAGACAACTTGATGAGGAAGAGATCTACAATGCCATTACTGCTGTCCTAGAACCAGAGTAATTTCTTAATTTCTTACAACCTCATTTCTTGTATTTGAATGAATTAACTGTTCTTCTCGGCTGTAGGTTCAATAAGAAGACGAAGGAACTCTCAGCTCGTTTCCGCGATAGACCAATGTCTGCCATGGACACAGCCATCTACTGGATCGAATATGTTGCCAGACACAAAGGTGCTCCTCACCTGCATACTGCTGCAGTTGATATGCCGCTGTACCAGTACCTCCTGCTGGATGTTTTCGGATTCTTGGCTTTGTGCGTTCTCACTGTTTTGTTTGTTATTATCTACGTGATAAAGTTTGTGTATCGTGCACTTGCGTGGATGTTGTTTGAAGAAAGGAATAGAATGAAGAAAGTTAAAAACAATTAAGACATGTTAAGTTAGTTTAGTGATGTTGACTTTGTAAGATTTAAAATATAACTTTTACAAATGTTGTTAATTTAGTTTATAGAAAACTATACAAAACATAACACACTTAAATAAAATGTACTGTTTTTTAAACCTAATTTTGTTAGTAAGTATCAAGAATTTTCTAATAATTCTTTGTGTATAAATATCTGAATTAATGTACTTTCTATCCAAGAAAAGCTAATCTAGAAAAATAAATACATTGTTGTTTTCTTAAATAACAATACTATCATTTTACCTCAGACAATTTTTATTTATTCAATAACAAATAAAGATGATAAATATCTAATAAATTGTTTTTGATAATTTAGAAACAATACAGTATACTCGTATTTTTAGATTATGTTTACGCTTAACATAGTATAAAAAATTAGTATTTTTTGGAAGATTCTAAGACAATTTACTCACTATCAAACTATCAAACATTAGCATTTTATACAACAAACATACATTAACATATGGAACTAAAGTAATGCCACTAGCATATAATTTTTCTTTACTCTAAGATGAGTTGACAGTTTAGACGTTTAGACGGCGGCTCATTTACAAGAAAACAAATTTACGCGGCCCGCACATTGAATTTAATATATTATCAGAAATATATATAGAAATTTTTATTATAATATAATAACAATATGGTAAGAAAACAAAAATTATACAATTTAAAAAAAATTGGGGCAAATTTCATTAATTGGTAGCTAAAACGTATTTTTTAAATAAACTCACAATCCGTAAATAACTTGTTATGTTTGGCAATCAACATCAAAATATGTAAGAATGTTTCAAGCAATACCATTTTTTTTGGTTTACTGTCTCTTTCTATATCATTGTTAAGACAAAGAATTGGCAATTTATACAACTAATACGTCCGACACATGAAAAGAGTATTCTTTGATAAGATAAACTGAACATAGCACTAAATTATTTCAATGTTAATTGATAGATTCTGGTGCCCCCAAGTACAGCATGAGAAATACATTTAAAAAGCAGATAGAAGAGCAAAGAAAATTATAATTAATATCCTAACCTGCACATTCTTCTCACCAATCATAGCAGGCTCACGCGTTTGTTGTTTTTTCTTGAATTATGTCAGTGCTTCGGTCGCATAAATTATAGTAAAATTTTATCAACATAATGAATATTAAACACTTCGTAACCATACTCAATAATACTTTGGATTCATTATGTAACCACGCGTTATTCATGAAACCAATTATCTCTACCAAAGGTAACTTTATTTATTTTTTTTTAGTAAAAATAGAAATTATTGTAAGTATGTCTTTTTCTAATTACTTTACTGCAATGAAATATTAGAATTGTGCCCACATAAAATTTACATGCATATAATGACGATAAGAAGTTAGTAACAAGGAATATTTTAAAACGGGACTATTTTAAGCAATAAAATTAGGCATAAACTTTTCATAAATCTATGTTCTTTTATCAAAATAAAAAAGGAATGCTTTTTTAGAAATTTGAAGCGTTTTAAAACAATAACAAATATATTAAAAAGATTTTTACCCAGTCCATAAACTCACTAAAACACGTTCTATCCAAACAAAAGATATTAACCTTGGAATTACTAAATGCTGGTAACATATTTATGATATCGATAGCGATAGTATAAATTCTACAACACAAGCATGATTTAACTTAGTCTAATTTTTTATTAATAGCTACTTAATAATTATTTCAAATTTAGCATTCAGTGCTCAATGTTTACCATGAATCTACCAATAATTTTTTGTACTTTGGTAGCAATTAGTTGTGCAACATGTCTCAAAATCTTAGTAATAATGACAATACCAAGTGCAAGTCATCATCACATCTTCAAACCACTTGTTGAAGTCTTATCCGCTCGAAATCATCAGGTGACATTCATCGCACCATGCAATCTAACAACACCCATGATCAACCTGGAATTGATTTTGGTACCTTACCAATCACAATTTGTGTCATTTAACAAAACAGCAGAAACTCCTTCCTTTAGCTTCTCTGATATAAACATGGTCTATGGTAAAAGAACCTCGGATTATTTTGTGTCAAAACTAAAAACAATGATTGGATTGTTTATTACTTCAAGAAATACTTGTCGAAATTTCCTACACTCACCTGTATTGTATCAGTTTGCTAACCAGAACAGAAGCTTTGATCTGATCATAACTAGTGCTAGTCATACAAATTGTTTACTGGGATTTGTTCAGAAGTACAACGCATCACTAGTCTTGTTCTCGCCATCACTTATCCCAATTTGGTATTATTCAGGAATGGGTTTGCCAAGTGATCCCGCTTATATTCCAAATGTATTTTCGGGGTTTACTACTAGGATGAGTTTCTTAGAAAGAGTACAGAATACTATTCTGAATTTGATGTATAAATTTTATTTTACGAATGTGCAAGAACCTGAAAATATTGAATTAGCAAAAAAGTTTTTCGGGCAGAACTTGAAAGAGCCTGACTTACTGGTTGAAAAGACATCGTTACTTTTGGTAAATTCGCATTTCTCTCTGATGTCTGTAAGGCCACAAATTCCTGGTGTGGTTGAGGTTGGTGGGATACATATTGGGAAGGTGAATAAATTACCTGAGGTAAGTTTGTAGATGTTATTATTATTTGCTTACTACCTTGCAGCACAAGTCCAACTCTACCCTCTCTCCTCCTGTATATTGACTAATTCAATATTAATAATTATATACAAAACTTGATCTACGTTTTTCATTGTAAAAAAATAAACTAAAATGTCTTATTGGATAATTACTTAAAGCAGAAAACATGACATGTTTTGGAGGAATTTAATGAAATGATTGTAGTTTTAGATTCTAGTAGAACAAAATTCCACACTCCTGAGTTATAATAATTATTTTTTTAATTAAACAGTATAATTACTTTTAATACAGGTCTCCAAATTAGCAATGTATGCAAATATTTATGTTAAAATTAACATATTCTAAGTAAACTAGATTATCTAGTAATAACACAATCTATTTTTTATGTTTTATGTTGTTCAATAATAATATAACCATATTATTATTGAACAACATAAAACATTCTTTGAAAACCAAGTATCAGTCATTCTTATTATGAAATTAATTATTTTTTCTAAAATTTTCTAAAAATACTAATGTTAATGACATCGTTAAGCTCCTTATTTACGCAGATTAGTTTTAGAATACCATACGTAATAAAGTCAAGATTGTGTGTTAAGATTTATAAATGTCTATATACATTATGTAGATGAAACCTAGCTATAACAGTTAATTATATTTAATATTAATTTGTAAAACGATTTCGACTTGCTGCTTTCTTACATATCTAAAGAATAAGAAGACAGCAAGAAGCAAGACAGAAGAAGCCGAAAACGCTCTACAAATTAATATTTACTAAGTGTTATAGTTAAGTTTCATCTACATAATGAATATTATACATTTTGTGACCATACTGAACAATGAGCTGACTATAAGCATATACATAGAAAACATAGAAAAAAATCAAAATCTAGCCTAATACAGCCTTGAGCTAGGTAACATAGTCAAATATGGACATCATTAATTTGAGTTCAAACAAGATTGAGTGTGGGTAGCAAATGCTTTTTTTTTAATGTTTATAAAGAATAAAATTATCAAATATTTGATTTACTGCATTAGATTTAGATACAAAAGTTATTTTCTTACAACTTTGATTCCCGTATTGCAAATGTGTTTCTGCCTATATACGCAGTAACCGATTAATTATGAAATTGTACAAAAGTTTCCAGTATCAGTTGAACATCCTTGCTTATGGCAAATGCACATAATACCATATTAAAAGCGAGACTACTTGTTCCTGGTGTGGTTAAAACAGGTGAACTTAATTTTGAATAAAGTTTTAACGAACGTGGGTGAAAATTCGTGGAATATAACTTTCAAATAATAAAATGACCTTCCATAGTCTAATAAATTATTATTATTTAAAAGTCATTACTGAAATGGTACGCAGACATCAAGTCACTTTGAATGCTTCTATCAAAAGCTTCAAGTATATCAACCTAGAGTCCGTAAACTTACTCATACTGAAGACTTAAGCTTGAATGACCTCGACATGATACATGGCAACCGAATAGCCCAGGAATTAATTATGAGAATTACACGTATTTGAGATCTTACCCACTATTATAACCAAACTTGTAATGACTACATTTTGAATTCGAAGAAACTTCAAAAGTTCAAAGCATGATCTTAATCAGGTTATTTATGAGACATTTTAAACACATTGTCTCGTTCAATAAAAAAACACTACTAATTGCTCTTTTCTTTTAGACACTGTACATATTATTTCCTTTTTTTTTATGCATTTCAGAGGTTGACTCTTTTTTGACGGATTGCACCTGTTTGCATGTTTTCTCATTTTCTCTCTCCCTTTTTACAGAACATCGAGAAATGGATAAACGAATCCAAAGAAGGCGTTATTTACTTCAGCATGGGATCCATAATCAAAGGACATACCTTCCCGGAAGAGAAGCGTAAGATTTTCCTCAAGGCCTTCGGTCGCCTCAAGCAACGCGTGCTGTGGAAGTGGGAGAACGAGACGATGCCCGACAAACCCGACAATGTGATGATCCAGAAATGGATGCCACAGTTTGACATTCTCTGTGAGTTCCTTATTTGATAATTCTAGGTTTTCTTATGTTTAGATGGTATACTTGTAAATTTCAATTATTGTCACACAAAACTAAGTTCAGCTTGGCCACAATAGAGCACAAGTTTTAGGATTTGAATACCGTAATTCTGGCTTGTTGTTGACGCGCATTGTTTGTGTTCGCACTTTGGTGACCAGCGTCGTGTAATCTTTTCGATGAACTTCCTACCCCGCTGCAACAGCGCAATGATCTTTAGTTTTAGTTGCTGCTAAATTTCCATACAAATTCACGCACTGTGATCTTGAACAGTAATTCAAATATTCTCACTGCATACTCATTATAATATATTTTCTGCTTTTCAAGGCCACCCAAATGTGAAAGCCTTTATTGCCCATGGAGGTCTTCTGGGGACAACTGAAGCAGTCTATTGTGGAGTCCCCGTTATTGTGATGCCCCAATTTAGCGATCAACACACCAATGCCAGAGCGCTGGAAGCTGGGTGTGGTGGTGTAGTACTCGATTTTTGGCAAATTGATGAAGCGATGGTATACAATGCACTTAAAGCAGTCTTAGATCCAAAGTAAGTCGAGGCAATATTAATTAATGACCCCCAACTACTTCTTTCTTTTCTACATAAAAATAGGTTCAACAAGAAAGCGAAAGAACTCTCAGCCCGCTTTAGGGATCGTCCAATGTCGCCGATGGACACAGCTATCTACTGGATCGAGTATGTTGCCAGACACAACGGTGCTCATCATATGCGCACTGCTGCCGTGGGCATGCCCCTGTACCAGTACCTCCTGCTGGATGTTTTCGGATTCTTGGCTTTGTGCGTTTTCACTGCTTTGTTCGTTGTTATCTATGTAACAAAGTTTGTGTATCGTACACTTGCGAGGATGTTATTTGGAGAGAGAGATAAGAAGAAGAAGGTTAAAAAGAATTAGGAGTGTGGAAGCACAAAACTGGTTTGGCTTTGTTTTTAAATTTTAAAATGTATTTCTGTGTTTTAATCACAACATAATTTTGTTAATAACATTGTTCAGATCATTCATTCTTCTACAAATGTTGTTAATTTAGTTTATAAGAGACTATAAAGAAAACAACAAACTTTAATTAAACAAAATATTGATTGATAAATGTGCCTATTTAATTTTATTTTAAAATTACAACTTCATTAAACATAATTTTCTCAATGTAATTTTGTAGTAATTCATTTTTTGGAAGAAAGCTGCATTAATGTATCTTTGTTGTTTAGAAAATTAGTTTAGATAAATATAAATAACTACTCACTTTGTTATTTTTTATCCTATGTATTCAATAAACAATACATTTTACAAA
This sequence comes from Diploeciton nevermanni, assembly GCA_027575565.1. NCBI lineage: Eukaryota > Metazoa > Arthropoda > Insecta > Coleoptera > Staphylinidae > Diploeciton > Diploeciton nevermanni. Next base: position 9,162 of record JAODIE010023675.1, read on the forward strand.
TAAATAAACAATTTTATTTGTATATAAATAAAATTTAAAACATATTTCGAAATATTTGCTAAATCTTTTAAAGTGTAAGTTTTTTTTAGGAGTTACTCTTTAATGAATTTCTAAATTTCTAAATTCTTTAATGAATTGGTAAATTTCTTAGAATTTTTTAATTGCAATTTACACTCAAACTATCAAATTACTTTCTTTTTACAAGAAACATACATGATAACTATGCCAGCAAAATAGTAGTTTCGCTCAGTGCATGACTTCAGTATCTTTTGAGAACAAAGTTTATATTTATTTACGTATGTATAACTTGGAAACAGCAAACTCAGAACTCATAAGAACTAGTGACGAGTCTTACGTTACAATTTATAATTTCTCGACAATGTCAAGGACGCCCGGCGACAAGCCAAGTAATGAGGCCGGCAAAATGTTTACATATGAGATAAGACACTTTTTGTTGCAAGCTATAATCGTACTCAAGTTTGATTGGAGCCAAACAATGAACATGCAATTGTTGTAGAAAATGTGAAGAATAAATAAAATCAACATATATATATATATATATATAAATATGAATTTATAATAAAACACACTACAAAAAACGGTAAAACAAAACTTAGAAGTGGGCGAACGAGGAGCAATTAGAATCATTTCAAAATTAAGACATCCTAATAATGCATTACACAACACACAAACAAACACAAACTTGTAATCAATAACCAAAATATTACCAATTAAAATGAGACATAATAAGCTAACAATAAAACTGTTCACCAATTATCCCAATCTTTTAACAACTATAGAAGAGTTCTCCAGAAAGATTCCACCCAATTTCTACACCTTCTCAAGTCGTTTTCTCTCTAAAACTCTATATAATGGTAAATTACAATTTTTTTTGTGATTTTTATTAAAGCTAATTCAATTTATCTCAATTATAAAAGACATTAAGCAATTTACTTTATTAGTTTGAATTAAATTCTGTCTAATATCAAAGTGCGAACAAATATGCCAAAAGAATTTTACATACGCTTCTAAATAATATTTACGCGCACATGCATCTAGTGCGTTTTACTTGACTTGAACCAACAAATCAAAACCAAATATTAGTTTTAATCAAGATACTATTACAATCATCAACCATAAACATCCGAATAATCACTTAAACTGTCTTTGGTCACAACTTAAACTGTTGATAACGTTGGAGACAAGTTGTATATTTCGTACAAAGTCCACATATATAATTTATCTGCTAATTACATAACTTTATCGAAATAAAATATAAACCAAAATCTATCGTTTCTATCTCGATCATTCAGTCGTGATCATTCCGCGTTTTTACTAGCAATACCTTGATCCACAATGCGTGCAATTGCATTACTCACACTTGCTGCATTATGCTGTACTTCTTACAAGAAGTCATTACTTCTCGTTCAAGGCCGTGACCGAAGCACTTGCAGAACGTGGTCATCAAGTCACCTTCATCACACCATTCAAACCAGACAAGAAGGTCAACAACTTGGAATATGTTATATTGGACAGCAAGGTTGAACCTGGTGAGATGCTCAATTTCAAAGACCTGGACGCAATAGTAGGCAATAAATCAATGGAAGACTTCTCGACGAAGGTGCTGTGCACGTTGATTTTTCTTCAATTCTCTGAAATTACTTGTAATGACGTCATGATCAACTCGCCAACACTCCATGCATTCATGGCAGAGAAGCAAAGTTTTGATTTAATGATTAATGAAGCATTCCACACTGATTGTTTCGCTCCACTTGC
>JAODIE010023686.1:0-89378 GCA_027575565.1 Diploeciton nevermanni
AAAAAAAAAAAAAAAAAAAAAAAAAAAAAAAAAAAAAAAAAAAAAAAAAAAAAAAAAAAAAAAAAAAAAAAAAAAAACAATCAACTGAAATAGTTTTGCGACGAAATTGATCTAAAATGACAAAACAAGGGTCGATCCAGTTTGCCGGCCGAGAAGTGGATAATTAATGGACCTTAAGTCTCATTGGCGGTTGCGCATACGCAATGATTGTTGTTTGGAATGGACGTAATGCGGAAAATGTACGCTGAGAAGCGAGGACAATGATTGATTCGGTGCGCGTCTTGTTTCGTTCGACGCACAATTGAAATTAATGACGGCGGCGCATTATAATTAATCACATCCTGCGACTTCCACCCTGCGAAGTCGCCCATTAGCATCCGGTGTATGCACAGTGTTAATGTCATCTATCCCATTCAACATTACTCTTAATTAATGCAAAAAGTAAGATAAATGTAAATCAGCTCAAGCTAAAAATTCACTTTGTTATCGTAACCCAATTCATTATCAATTAATTTTTAAGCACATCAAATTAACATACACCACGTTGCGCTACCTTGAATTGCATTAAATCGCATTAAATCTAATTAAATTTCCATCAAACCGCCTGTCAATCGATTGCAATCAACTTGTAATATACTCTGAAGCGTGCAAACTCCAACGATATTCACATTTCATCAGCATTCCGTTGACTTTCGTAAAGTAAATCGATTTGCATTTGAAAGTTTCGAAAGGTTTTTAATGTGTCCAACACATATTTCATTTGATTAAAAGTCAATTTCATGTTTAAAATCATCAGGTATGCCGTAAAATATTTTAGCAGAAGATTAACGAATAAACCGGTAGGGGTATTAAATTGCGACGTTTTATTTTTGAATCGGAGAGTGTTTTCATGTCCTTTTAATGTATACGATTACGATATGTACGCCTAACAAGAAAAACGCTTTTCCTCTATCGAAACAAGCGCGACATGCCGAGTTATGTTCATCAAATGTAACTATAAAGCCTAAAATTCCGCACTTTAATCGCTTCTCTGAGAGTGTGATTCTTATTAGGAGGTTATAGATTTCAGTTACAACATTCAAATATTTAAATACCTTTTTAATCCTTGCTCTTTTATGCCTTTTTTAATCTTACACAAGCTGCAGGTCTTTAAAACCGTCGAATGTCATTTTAACGAGCTGCAAAGCTTCAAATTCCAGCCTCAACTTTACAACTTCTCAATAAATTCTTAATAAATATTTTAATCGCCGAAATCTATCAACTGCACGCAACAATTTTATGTACCATTCATTTTAATATCGCTCGTTAAATCGTTAAATATGAATCAACTTTTGAAAATCCGCTTCGTTCAGCATTACTGTTAAATCACATACACAGGAGAAGATAAAACTTGATTCAACTTTTATTCGAATTCAACTCTATCTATTTATGTTCAATTCTATTCTTGCCTTCGCTAGTTTTTCTTCCACGAAATTTGTCTACTCGGAATATTTACTCAGCACTCATCTCCACATCACCACATAGTTGGAATATTCATCGAACATATTTGACATCGGAGGGTTTTAATTGACCATAAGGCTATGACATACCCATTTGTTTTAGGTCTTTATTCAATCTATTCAAATACAATTGCAATGGTGCTTTGAATGCAAACAACTTGCTTGAACCTTCGGACATTTGAGAGTTGTAAAAACGCCTTGAACAAATGAACCAATGTGGCTTACTTGGTGCACATTGTGTACATATTGTACATGGAGTGAGTATGCAAGTCATGTGCGAGTTAAGTCATTTGTTAGTTGAATAAACGTATGATGAGCAACGTGCAGTGTACCAAGTGTGTATTATAAGGATTGTTGAGTGTATGACTATGGCTTGAGTTATTAGTTATTAGCTTAAGTCATGTGGGTTTGTGGGCTTGGTTGTTTGTAATAAAGACGGGAATTATCTATGCGTAAAGATCTAAGCAGAAAAATGATCATGAGTTAATGATCACATTTGCGTGGAAAGTTAAAAAAGCAGGTTGAGAAGGTTCCTTATACAAAGCGATTATTGAGTTAAAACATCAAGAAAGTGGATTAAGCAATAAAAAATAGATTCTAGTTTGAAAGTTCAAATAAGATCCATCTCTTTCCTAGCGACCTAAAAACACTTTAAATTAAGTAAGAATATCATTAATTTTTTATCTTTGATCAATTCATGTTCTTAAGATGCTAGACAAACATCCTACCTATATCTTCACGAAACTTCAAATCTCTTAATATCAATTTTATTTTTCATTCATTCAAACTAATGCTATGTCTCAACTCTATGTGAAACCTCCTTGAAAGCCAACTTTTATTCAAATTGTTAACTACACCTAATACCTACTTAAATAGTTTGAAATATAATTTCAAACTGGTCTGTGCGTCTGTAATTATTCATTAAACTAATCTCTAATGCATTCAAAACAAATGTTAATGATAGAAGTACACAAATCCACCAGTCAATTATGTTTGAAGCAAATTGTTGAAACAATATTTTACAATGATTTAACGTTATCGACTTATACAACTCAACAAAAAAAAAAAAAAACAATAAAGACATGAATCATAGGTATTACTCTCATGTAAAAATAGCCAGCTGCTAATATCTGCTAAAAACGAAAGAATCATTTGTCTGGTGACTAAGAAAGTATTTTTATGACTGGTACCAATTAATTGGTAATTAATTCGAACGCAACTTAAGTGGCAGACGTGTAACAGGCAGGCGATATTGGAATTTGCACATGTAAACATATATGAATGTGTCGATGTAGCCGCGCGTGATTGATCTATCAATATCAATTGCGACGTATTGTAGCGCGAGTTGTGAAATCTGTAATTTGTTTCAATCGAATTCTCAATCGCGACGTTAACGAGTTTTCAATATTCGAACCGCGACAATCTTGTGCGCCGCGTCGCTGAAACAATGCCGGAGCATGCTTGTCAGCTTCGGTAAGTAGGTTTGATACAGGGGCTGTAATTGAAAATCAACACGGGGAGGGGGATGATTGTGCGTTAAATTGTGTGCAGTTGTTTCATCTTGTGATTTTATTGTGGATTTTCGAGGACTGTCAAGTTGTTTTATTGAAAAGCCTCTTTTGGGTAATATGAGCAATTTGTAAATCTATAAATTGGGGAATATGAGCAGGAGATGTGTGAGATAAAAATAAAGCTGATTTTAGCTGAAAAGAGATATTTTTCTGGTGATTACTATTTTATAGGGTATATTTGAAGTTCTTAAAGTTTAATATTCAATCTGAAGCTAAAGAAATATGACCCTAAACGATTCAGCGAAACTTTTAAAACACCTTGTTGTAGACTAAACATAAGTTAAATATATTATACAACGTCCTGAACCTTCACAAATAATATCCATTTCGTTTCTTAATTGGACACTTTGGAATGGCAACATAACTTGTCCTCTTTCTGATCTGCTCAAGTTACTTTTTGGTATTTCTAGTTGCAAAATGATTTAATATTTGATTGCACCTAAAAACTTAAATTTTGGAAAGTTATTCCCAGCAATAATTGTCATCTTTCGCAAGTATTCGTATGGCGCAGGATTTATATCCGTGGAAAAAGCAAGCAAAGAAAAAGCGGGGCATTACACACAGTCCGTAAATTTTTGGCTCAAGCCAACGAAGCGCAACGTGCTACTGTGCCGCTCTTGCGTTATTTGTTATTAATTCCCATTCTCCGGCTATCCGAAATTCATTTACATTCCTCACATTCCATTTGGTTTCCTCGCCGAGTGTGAATGTAATCATCGACACATTGCGCCCGGTCGCACGCATCAATCTCTTTAATTCTCCCAGCATGCGCATATTAGGCACATGTGCAAAGAAACAGCCTGGTGCTTGTTATGCGTTTGCGAAGCTGCTCGTTACGCAGCATGCTGACAAGTAAGCAGTAACTCATTACAGTCGTTACTGATCGGTGCTCGTTACTTGGGAACGCGGCTCAACTCAAGTGAGATGAAGGAGGCCCTGTATTTGGATGAGGTCATATTTTTGTGGACCGTAAAGTTATTGATTGGTATTTTAATTGAATTTGGAGTGTGTGGGAGAAAGTTATGTGAGATGGAGTGAGATGCTAAATTAGTGATACCTTGGTTTCTTTAAAATAGAATTTTGTTTAAACTGTTTCCTCTTTCACTATCTTACGAGCACATGTTTATTTTTATTTCTGCCGTGAATATTAATTCGAAACCGATTGCCATCGACACAAACGAGCCGCGCTCGATGACATTGCCATTACTTGGGAGTAAATTGATATTTATTACGCCTTCTCGCGCAATCCGACTCGCTGCCGCTTGGCTAATGTTTCGTCGGCGGCGCGGCGGCGCGGCGGCGCGGCGGCTGTTATTTGATTACATTTTCACGTTGATGCATGTTTTGCGAAAGAACTGCAAACGCTTCGCGCCAAAGGCGTGGCTTCTAACAAGCAACGAGAGGCGTGGTATAAAAACTTCTTTAAAAAAATTACTAAAATTATAATGTTACTCTTTGAACAAATGTATTTTCAGCTTGGAACAATGTTGATAAATGTTTTCTTCTCCACACTCATAAACCTTCTTGTGATATTTACGCTCTTTTTACGACAAACAAGAAAATGTGTTACATATACGTGCCGTGCGCGCGGCTCTAAAAACCCCATAAACTAGTTTTTATCTTATCACGACTGAAGTTACAGTCTGTTGCGCTTCTACGAAATGGAATCGAGAAAAACAAGGGAACACAACCTCTCTTTCAATTCATTGAAAATCCATAAAGCGAATGAAACTCGTAGGAAATGCTAATTTTAGATAAGTGCGCTCTGCACTTTCGACTTTGGCCCGGACTTAAGTCGCCACTCCAGAGTTTTTGAAAGGAGATGCGCAGAGTAAAGGAATGATGAGGCTGAATTAAGTCAAGTAAAAGGATGAGAGAATTACGGCTGAGATGGGCTGATAGCGTCCTTTGGGAGGTGCAGTAGAAGACAGTCTCGGCTGTGCACTTAATTTTAATTAAAGTCGAAAACCGTGGGGACCGTGCAGAGTTTGCAGTGTTGAAGGAGGGAACAGAAGAGATTAAAAAGCGACAACAAGCGGTTAGATTACAAACAAGTGATGGAAATCTTAATTTCAGTGGTATCCAAGCTGTTATTACATAAGGGCGGGCCTTAAGGTCAAATAGGCGGAACCTAAGACACTAAAAATCTCAGTTAAACAAATAACAATAGTAAATTTTTACAGTTTCAGTTCAAGAAGATACTTCACATAAACATCTTTTTTGACCTTCCTATTTTCATTCACTAGAGAAATTATATCTTATTGACTTTGGATATTGCTGACTTGGTAGTATTCCATATAAAAAAAGAATTTCCTGCAGTCTACTTCCTTTAGGCCCTTTTTGTTATTTCTTCCCATGTCATGCCTGCTTCCTTCAAACCGCGGACATTTCCCAGGCGAGCGCAGAACTAATACGTTTTCAGTTTGCGTACACGGCAGCAGCAGGCGAAGAAGCTCTGCGTTTTTTCCTGCTTGTTCTTGCGCTCTTGTTGTGTTCTCATTGTGCCGGCGCTGCGGTTGCGGTCGGGTAGCACAAAGTTCAGGAGGATATCAGAATCGATTCGACTCAATCACGTATCCGTTTATTGTATTCATTACGGCGCGCCACCGGGAGGCCGCGACGTGCTTATAAATTGCAATTTCTCACAAAACGCACGCACTCGCACACACGTGGCGGACGCCATCGCCAGCGGGAACTTTAATGAGGAATCATGAGTCTCTGTTGACCTTTCAACTTGGGCTGCGGGCGAAATGGAAAAAGTGATGAATTTTCATGCGGGATTTACTAAGAGGAAAAATTGTGTTGAAGAAATGTTGGTTGATTGACACTTAATTTCATGGAGAATAAACGTTTCAAAGAGTGTGTAGACTTGGATCGAATGAATTGATAAATTGTAAATAACATACTTAATAAAGTATGTCGAAGAGATGAAGGCAATTTTGAAAATTTGTTTTTACTGCTTACAATCCATTTTCTGAATATTTCACTAAGAATGCTCCGTCGAGCATGAGTTCTTACTTATTAAACCCCACAATTTCAGTTTTATTCCTCAATTTTGTCATCTCAATAAAACTGAATCGCATTCATGTATTCTCTTCTTTTCTTTTTATCTCGTCCTTTTTCTCTCATTTCTTTCATTTCCCTTCAACTTTGAGCACGTCCACATGAGTCCTAGTCCCGATATAGACTTTTTGCTTCCGCAAGCGTCGGCGAGTAGCGATAAAGGCGTCTTGTTCGCGCAAGCCAAAGATATTTCCAATATTGGAAAGTTTTTACTGCGTTATCAATCATCTCCCAAACACACACAACATCGCTGTGCAGAGTGCAGTTTGATCGTGACTTTTACTTGGTTTCGTTTCGACGTTGTATGCTATCAAGAAAGGATGTTGTGCAAAAAAAGAGACGACGTGATAAGAACGGAGTGAGGAGGGAAGGGTTGAGAGCTGTTGAGTTGGTTTGGACTTGGAGAGTGTGTGATATGAACTTTCGTTTGGGGTTGACTTGCTTATTTGAGTTGCTTTTTGAAACCTCAATCAAGAAACTGATATTAAGTTGAAACCAACTTTCAAAATCGTATAGATGAATGATCATATAATACTTTTCAACTTTGATTATATTAAACTGATATTTAAAGTATTTTTAATTGAATTTTTTATTAAATCGATTCCAGACTTTAACCCTCCCTACTAAACACCAGATGTTTGAACTTTTCTTAATCATCCCACATCCTACATTGCCTGCTTGAAGAATAGCACTCTAATTGCAAGCACACATTCTACATCTGTGTCTGCATTTAATATAAATATTACCATTAAACCATCAGCCAGCCATAATCATGCAAGCAATTTTTTCAATCGTCCATCATCCTATTCATCACACTATACAATGCACACTTTTCGGGGTGTTTATTTTAATAACCCCTAAAGGCATCCCAATTCCAACCTAACTCACGCAGAGCCATGCAAACCCACCGCTTCGCTCATCTGAGGCTAGAGTGAGCAAGATGAACATTAACAAAGATAGTTTGTTATCTTTGAACATTATAGTATTTTTCAAGTTGGAAACTTTGAAAGTGGAGCGCGTGGAGTTACGTCATGTGAAGGTTAGTGAGGCTTCGCGACGGGAAGCACTAAAATAACGCCCTCGAAGGCCTCTAATAACATCCACGGGCCGATGTTATTATCGCGTTCGTAAAACGTGAAATATCGCAGACGCGCACCACACAGAGAGCGAGAGTATTGCTATCGCACTGCCTACGAAAGCTTCCAAAGCTATGATTAGGGTGGAAAGTGGAGAGCAGAATTGTAGAGAGAGTCGTAAACCATACTATCATCATGTTTAATATCTATAGAGTGCTCAGACCATGCTACAAGATTTTCAAACTGTTAGGAAAGTGAAAATAATCGATGAGAAGACATGTTGAATCAGTGCATTTAGTAGTTCGCACTTTTAAGTTGTAAGAAGACACTGTATAGCGTATGCTCAGGTTTTTTTCATTTTTCTTCCTTCTCTTATTTTACACCCAGTATTTTGTGTTAGCACCATGGTGTGTTAATGCCCCATTGATGTAGAAACCCACCGTGCATACGTTCGTCTTCCATGCATTCATACATTGTGCGCGCTTACAATAACAAAGTTCTTATTAAATTATATTTCCACGCAGCGTGCTTTTTGTCTCCGTCTCCATCTCTCTTTGGAGGTTTTGACTTCAAACAAAATTCCTCGTAAAGTTTTTAAATTTCGCCCAACACGTCTATGAATTTCTGCTATAAACTTTCTTTCTCATTTGAAATGCGCTCATTTACGTGCCGACATTGTTAGGAATTGAGGCAGCAATTAAAAATCCCAGCACGATCGGTTCCAGCTGTAACACGTCTGAACGAATAATAAAAGCGCAGTAAAATCGACGGCAAGTCTAATGCGACACAATGTTTCGCTTTTTATGGTGTAAATGAATGCTGAAATTTCTCAAAATAAGAGATTCAGTCAAATACTTGAATTCGCAAATTGCCTTGAGAATTTTCGGTTGGAGTTTAGTGCATTGTTTAGTGGTGAATTGAAAATATTTTTGTAATTCGCTAGTACAATGCGTTTTTCAGTGGTTTTGGCGCAGCATGCACTTGCGTATCTTCAACCCTATTGTTCGATAATTACGGCGCATTGTTTAACGAAATAATGGCGGTAATGGCATGGATTAAATCGATTGTGCGAGCGGAGCAATCGGACCCAGCGGGCAGCAAGTTCGAGCAAGTTTCAGTTAGAACGGAAAAGATTTAAGATTTTCTATAAATGCTTCTAAAACCAATGATACTGTGATTTCTCGAGTTAATCACTTTCTAAATTTGAGAGACACTTTGTAATTCACAAAAAAAAAAAAACTTTCGAAAACTCTACATCAACCATCTAATCTTGTTTAGTAAGTTGTTCCCATGTCACAGTAATTGAATGTACGCCACACCCAAGGCACAATTTATGTTTGTTTGATATTATTGCCGGCGAGGCATTTGACGAAATGGCCGCGCTCACGTTCAATTCGGTGGCACTTTATGGCCCACGCTTTGGCATCGCATTGCAATGCCATCGAAACTGGCACAAAGTCGGATTTCAAATTGCCCGAACACAGTGCGGGCGACACAATAAAATTGTTATTGACCATTGCCGGCCATGCCCGCGACAACAATAACACCAACAAGGCAAATATCCGCAGCGGTTTACAATGCGGACAATAAATACGCGCAGTTGAATTGTATCAACTGCTAGGGAATGAAATGGAAATCTACATAAGTCATAAATGAAAGTGACTTGATGATGAAAATTAGAAACATTAGCTGTAGATGACGAAAGTTGAGTGAAGCACACTACCAATGAACGAATGTGGAGAGTTGAGTAACGTAAGGAAAACGAGTTATTTTTCGAATTAATATTTTACATAAATAAGTTTTAATTTTGCTTCAAACATGGCAAGTGTTAATGAACTCCAATTATAATTTATAAAATGCTAAGTAATTAATAACTGTCTTTCCATTCGCAACTTTCCATTTACAATTCAGTATTAAAAGCCGATTAAATGAAAATGGAAATTAAGAGGCAACACCATGACGCATCTTATCTCTTTCTCTTAATTTCCTTATTCTCTCTGCTTCTCATTTCTCATTTGCTTAAAAGTCCCCTTGTCCCAGTACCTAATTAAATAACTTCATTCCCTGAAGCTTTTGTCGCTTGTCTCATTTTTCCTCATGCGGCGTCATCAAAAGAAGCAATAAAAGAATAAATCGATGGCATGCAACAAAAAAGTAAACATCAATCCGTAAATAAGTACACTTCACATTGATTGCTTTTTATTTTCTGCTTCAATTTCAGACATGGCGTCATAGTATATGTCGATTTTTGTTTTGTTTTTCCAGTTACATGTTTCGCCAGGGAGAATAAAATCGAATGGAATTAATGTCGGTAGCAGCAGAAAAGAGGCACACGAAACGAGCGGGCGGCGCAATAAAAAGTAAAAAACGCGTATAAAATTATACGACCATCTAATGTAACAGCACTAAAACTTAATTCGATTCATTTGGGTCTTCGGGGACAATACCAACAACACTAAAACATTGGCTACGATTATAAAAGACAGAGATATCTTTCAAATGCATCGATTCCTAGGAAAAAGATTCCTATCGAATATAAAAATGCTAAGGTCTTTTAGTTTTAATACAGGCAAATCTAAATTTTCAATTTCTCTACAGCATTTGTTACCATTTTGTTAATTTTGTAAACCGTTTTCTAAACAAGCATACTTATGCAATTTCTCCAAAACTATGATTTCATTGGAAAATATACTTTTGTAAAAGTATAAAGACAATATCCTTTCTTCCTAACGCCAATAACAAGTACTCTATGAAAACTCTCTTCTTTCCACCCTTGGGCTAAAATGTGAAAGAATGACGCATGAAAAACGAACAAAGGCTGAACGCACCCTGAAAACTCAGTTGGAAGACTTCAAGGCATCAGCACCGGACAATAAACGCAAAAGCATAAAAAGGAAGAAAGGCCTTTGCCAAAAAGCGTGCAGTCGGCCGAAATGACTTTCTAATTGAATTGCCACGCACCGTGCAAACTGTGCAATAAATTTATTTGCAAGAGATACTGGCAGAATGGCTAATTGTTGACAAATCAACAAATTTTTCCTATTTGCACGCATATAGCACGTCATTGAAACCAGTTTTTGTTGTTAATTTAAAGTTCATCAAGATTATATTAGTATTATAGAAAAGCAAGATAATAGTCACGCTCCACTTAAATTCAGGTAGAACAAAATGAGTGAGTAATTAACTTAATTTTGGTAGTAATTTTAATTGACTTGTTAGCAATGCGAAACATTTAATTGCAATGTGTTCGTTTGAAATGGTGTCAAATAAAATAAGTCAATTATTAACAAATGATGCACTTACGAAAGCATGTTTCACGTATAAAAATGTTTTAATTGCCTTTGTTAATGTTTATCGTTACCGGACTAAAATAAAGTTAGTTCAATTCGATATTCATGTTTTCTTCGCCAATGTTAACCGGTTTTTTGGTTGGATTTATCAAAAAATCTAATGTTTTGCTCTTGAATCAATTCGTTTAATTCAATTCCAAGTTTAATTTGTGTAGCCTGCACGCACAATGTTTCAGTTTCTCCTGTTTCCACCATCCTTTGTTTACCGTGTTTACCAAGTTACGAAGGGGGAGCCCTAGGCACATACAGCCTAAGCCAATTTGGCGCAGAACACGAGGGCTGGTAATCTCGCACTGTGCGCATAAAAAAGCACTTAATCCTCGTTTCCAAAGCTTTTCAGGGCTTGCCAGCGACACAAAACAAAACTGGCTAAAACTAACAGATACCAGCTACACAAGTACCTACCTACCATATTATAACAACAAAGCTCGGAATTTATTATTTCGTATTGATTTTTAGTTGCAACGCAGACGAGCATGAGTTACGTAGGTTGAAGCCCAATAAGAAGTAATCAGCGATTATTAATGATGACCACCCAACGTACAACGAGGCCATTATCATCAGTAAATTCTCTGCATGCTCGAAATTAATTAATATTCTGTACAATTCCAATGACTGTTCCCCAGGCAGTGTAAAATAGTTATCTCCTAAAATCGTTCATTTTGTGTGTACTTCCAAACAAGAATGATGAATAATAAATTCTGTTTAAAATCGATTTTTGTATTGATTGCTTATCTCCGAGGTCACAATCGTTTCTGCGTGGGGTTTCAAGTAAAGTTGTGCCTGGTGGAAGTAGGAGGTACAATCTGAACCTCCCAGGGTCGCAGCGGATTAGTTTCGCTTGCCTGGCTTGCTGCTTTTAGTTACCGTATTGCCATGAGCACATCGTTCGAATGGGAGGTTTTTCTATCAAGCTGTTAATTAATCTAATCAAAGTAATCGATGGTGCGTCACTCCCCCTCTGCTACAGCGCAGGCAATGGGTGTTTGATGTCAAGCGTATCATGTTTTTAATTACCATTTACCATACGAAAGAACAAAATTGAAAAACTCAACGATAAGTCCTCTATACTTCAGTAAAATTATATTAGTTATTTCAGTTATGTTGAAATTGATTTAAGCCAGTTAAGACCAATTTCTTCTTCTTTGTTCTCTAAACCTGACTACGTAGTGTATACTTACAACGCAAATAAATTACTCGCAAATAAGCGCGCACGTTGCGATCGTAGAGGGGAAAGATTGCCGTGAAAATACATGGCGGCGGCGTGCATGGGGAATTCATCTAGATCTAGATTAAATGAGCTCTCTTTATTCCACGAAGCACGAGGGGCTTCCGCACGGCTGGGCGGCGAAACCACGAAAACGAATTGCGTCGAAGTGGGCACAAACAATTTGGACGCAGGGATGAAGTTTTACAAGGTTTGCAGACTCGTCCAGATTCTCCGGGGTCCAGGGCAAACACAAGTAAGAGGTAGGGTTAGAAATACAGACAAAGAAAGAAACATGAATGATAGAGATAAAACGAGAAGCGAAGAAATGTGAAAATGGGAGACTAAGGTAAAAAAAAGAAAGAAGCGCAAATAAATCAAATTTGATGAGTAAGCAACTGAGCTAATTATAAAAATTGAAGATACGGCAGAATTTTGTAAAAAACGAACTATAGGATCACAAATCTTCTGTTTTTTTCATGTTAATTGAAAAGAATTGCAGAATTTTTACTCTGCGAGATCATACTAAATTCCTGATAACACCAATATTGTATTCAATCAACCTTCTTGAATTCGCTTTCAAAACTTTTGCTGTTTCAATTCTCACGTATTTCCAATTTTATATTAATTACACCTTCACTTATTATACCCCAATGAATTCACATCATTCACATCAAGCAGAAAGTACCTCGCCCAAACAAAGAACTCCATGAAATATATATATCCCTCACAAAGCTCTTTCGTTTTCCTTTTCACATCAATTTTTTCCTTCTTTCAGGCGCGCACCTAGATTTCAAGTGGCTTGCAGTAACATCTAGTCTCGTAGGCCATAGTCAGATGTCAAGTGGAAAGTGACATTCGGCTGACATGTCACAACCGTGTGCACATTGCGTGCATTATGAAAACGGCTCCCTTTTCATCTTCAGGCGCACACGATCTCTTCATGTGCTATCGCATGGCTGTGTTTTACGAGGATCCGCACGGTCGATGGCCGTTTTGACACGTTTCCTTGCATCTCTCCTCTTCTAAAAGGAGTACTTATCTGTCCTCCCTCTTGGACGCGACGCGTTTACTTTGTGAACAGAGAAAAGAGAAGCAGAGTGAGAGACGAGAATGTCTTTGATATATGAAATGTGAGGTTATGAGTAAAGCCGACGACGGATGTGACGCTCAAAAAGAAGCTTATCAAGGGCTTTAAGCCGGGAGCTTAATATTTCGAGACGTTCGACTCATGCGAATTACTTCAGTTAGACACATAGAGGACAAAAATATTGTAGTGTAATCTAGAATGCAAATAGTTTAGAAACTGACATTGAAACTGTTGTTTCTATAGGAAATATAAAGCTTTAAATAGGTCTCAATCCGCTTTAACCTTATCCTTCTCATTTGACGTTGTTTACTTCATTTCCGAAAGTCCCCAATGAGACATTTGGACTTCCCAGCACTCACTAATTAAAAAACCTCTGATCTTAAAAAACTTCGTTTTCTAATGATTCAAAGCAAAGGTTGAAAGTTGATAACAATCATTTGATAATAATATCATTAATAGCAGTAATCAATCCCAGGAATATACCATATCATTAATCTTTCTGTGTTCATTCTTCTGGCTACATTGTGATGCTATTCACTATCAATTCCAACAAAGAAATCGATGGTACACGTCATGCGCTATTGCTTATTTTTCATGTTCACGATGTGCTTTGTGCGATGCATTCGCTTGGATGCTTTATCGACCATCCATCGAAAATAGAAAAAGCGTGTTCAGAATAGCCTGAAATAATTTCGCTGCCCGTGGATACATACAGAAAAATGATAAATACGCGTAACGGTCCAGAGAAAAGGACAATCAACGAAAAAATAATGATCGCACTCAAGCGATTAGAATTGCTTAATGGGGGGGGGTCCGCGTCGGGTTCATACTGGGCTCGAGCGGGACGGTAATGACCAGCAACGAGGTCTTCTTTTTATCGCCGTGTTCGATTTTAACTGCCGAAATGCATGCGAGTTGCACGTCGGAGCAACTTTTTTTGCACAACAAACACAAGGCACAAAGAAGAAGTTAAGGGAGTTAAGGACTCATCTAGATGCGAATTGTCGTTAGATAACTTGTTTTGCAACTTCGCAAGATTGTGTGAACCTGACCCTAACGAAACTAGTGCAATTTTGATTAAGTCGATACGAACTGCAAAATACCCGATGAGTAAGAAAAAAAAACAGGTTGACCCCTTTTCTTAGACACGATGGAATAATTGAAACTAGTCTGGGATACGAATCCAAATCTCTTTAACCTTATCCCAATCTGGAAATGCACCTGCTTACCTTACCTCTTACCTCAACCCTCATAGCATGTACTTTGTACTAAATTTGAGATTCATCATCCGAGACTAATACTCGCATGACATGCTCGCGCATGACTGATTAGAATGGTCTTAAGGGGTCGAGGGACGCAAGTGTAAATGGCGCAGTTGGAGAGCTGGTCGCTGGTGCGTTACTTCAATGCCTCAATGTCACACCGTCTGTCTTTGGTGATGAATGGCGGTTGCATGGAAGAGGGCAAGAACCCAGCGACAGCTGATGCACACTGCGTCCCATTAGCATTAGTTGTGTCCTTCGAATGCGTGATTGTCGCATTGTTGTTTGTGACGACCTGCTATGCAAGCCAAGTCTTTGAGAATATACATCAAGAATGAAATGAACGTATCTTTAAAGCTGAGCACAGGTGGTTTCCATGTTTTGTACTTCCACATGCTTTTTCTTGACCACACCTACTTAATTTTCATGCATGCCAAGGAAATCTCAAATTTCTCCCAATACCCCAAGCTGAAATAGAAGAGTTTAATGTTACAAATTGCAAAATTATATCTTTGTTGCAAAGACTGTGTTATTCTGATTCATGTTGAGTTTCTCTTCTTCTCTTTCTAGTAGGATGCACATGGTCTGTTGTATACCCTGTGGTTCCTGTGGTCATTATGTTGCAGACTTGGAACTTCTTTTCAAAACGTGTCACTTGCACCGGGTGCGTTTTTGTTCAGTATGGAGACCTGTTGTTTGCAAGTTGGGTAGGTTTAGAGGGTGCACGAACTGAACTTGTGCATGTCTGAAAACTTGCATATTGTGTAGAACCAAAACAAAACAAAAGGTGTTGTCTGAAACATTAAAATTTGAAGAAAAAAGTAGACTTTTAAGAATATTGGAGGTGTTTTTAGAACTACGCGGAGAATGGTGAGAGGTGGTCTTGGGACATTTCGAAGATGTCATGAGAGATCTCAAATCTCATCTTGTTATATTACCTTAGATTACCCAATGCTGAGACATCTCGTGCTTTGTTTTCATGCTGGAGATTCCCCAGAATTACAGCCATTCTAAATCTTCTAAATTCATCCCTGAAATAAATTTGTTACCCATATAAATGCGCAACATCAAAACGCGCCACGTGTCAACCATCAAAGAAACATAAACTTTTCAAGCTTCAAAGAATAGAAGCATGTTTTCTTTATTTGCTGCATTTGAGTCTTTGTCTCTGGTGGGTCTTGTTCCTCTTACAGTGCTTGCCTCTTACCCCCTTTTGTGTTTTTGCTAAGAACTCGCAGCGCCCGCGTGCAGGGTGATTTAATGCCGCAATTATTGGCGTCGCCTGAACGGCCAAAGCGCTTTTTGTTCGACGCATATGAAGCGTTTAATTTTACCGCCCACACTTATTTATTCACACATCAATCGTGGGCAATCCTTCCTTGTTCCTCTTTGCCCAGTGTGCTAATGAACTGCGTCGGCCGAATTTGTATATAGCTCCATATCGCATCATTACTGCTATTGCCTACGGAAATTACAATTTTGGTTAAATAAAATAAATGCCAATTGGGTCAAAAAGAAGCCATAAAAGTGATAAAAATGCAAGAAAATTCAAAATATCAAGTTACCTAAGTTATAAGGTTTAATTTTCAACATCGTTCGTTTAATTCCATTACGAATAAATTACTTACTTACAGTTAAATAGACCATTTACCAATCAAACTTATCAATATAAATTAAGAAAAAGAAATTGCCGCATGTGATTTCTGTATACCGCTCCATTGTGCTCCACTTAGCCATTCACTGACGTCAGAGACGTCACTATCTATTGCCATTTATTCCTTGCAATAGGGCAATTTAAATGTATATATAATTGGGTGCAGTCAAATTGTACGACAAGTTGATTCTGATGGGTGTGATCAGGACTCAGTGAATGATACATCTACACATCTGTAGCTATTAAAATGGTCCAATAATAGTAAAAACGAGTTATCAACTAAAAAGTAAACCAACCAAGTGTGCCACTTGTCAAATCCTCGCATTAAGTTCCCCTTTAACCCCGTTGCCTGGCATTCTATCTTTTCAATCCCGTGCCAGCTCAAATATCACTGGGCGTCTTTTCCGAAATTCAAAACCTATCAATCCACCTCTCCTCGTGCATCTGTTTCACTGCCAGTTTCACATCGTATTTCACCCATTCTAGCATTATCCGGCTGTGATAGCGTTACGCTCTGCTTATGACAGTTATGATTGCAGTCTCGCGGCGAAGACTCGGGATGCGCGCCCCGACCAACAATAGGGAGATTTAATCAAAACCAGAAATAACTTGGCGCTGTAACGCCGGAGATGGCACACATTGTGTTATGCTGGCAGTACGTAGAGTGCGCGCGGACGATAATTACGCTTCGTTATGCGCGTACAATAGCGATGAGTATCGCGCAAATTTGATTTTTAACTCAGTTTGGCATCTTTTTGTTTTGCGGACTACGTTGTAACATGTACAAAGAGCAGAAGAGGCTAAACAGAGGTGAAGTAATCGGTTTAATCAATGCTATGGAATAGAGCAGAAAAGGGAAGAAAAAATGTTTTATTTAGAGATTTAAGTTACTTTCAGTTTAAGGAAAGTGATGCGATAGATAGGCAGCAATTCATAATCTATTGTGAATTAAAGTGGTGAAGAGATATTTAATATGAATTAATTATAGCTAGGTTTTGGTGATAAGTTGCATATTCACAGAGACAAATCATCTTAATGAGAAAATTCTAAACGCTTAGTTTAGCAATTAATTTAAAATGAAATATATAATAAATAATCCCTTCCGTTTTTCCAAATGCCTTATAATCATCTCAAAACTTTGTCAATTCAATCGATTGCGTCAAATATAATTCCAACATTGTAAAACCCTTGCTACCGAGTTGTTTTTCCAACCGTCAGAAAACTCCCTACATATCTAATCCATCTCTCCAAACACAGCAATGGTTAATAATAAAGTTCCACGTCTTTTACGACTGTTCCCATCTCCCATGCGGCGCATTTTCCGCGCTTAATTCGCCAGCGCGTCTTGGTCGATGGCCGTTTTCATCTTTCATCTCATAAATTGCTGCGCGACGCTCATTCCCTGAGAATTTGCCATCGTTTCCAGCAGACTCCAGCTCCAACCCTGTTTCTCAACTCATCTCTTTGTTTTGCTTAATTTCTGCATTCCCAACACGCCATGATGTTGCCAACGTGCGTGAAATTAAATGCGCGCATTAATTTTTTTCGTTGGCCAATGCGTCAACTACGAATTTGCTAATACAGAAGTGAATAATGGAAATTTACTAGTTACGGAGTTGAATAAATTACAATTTTGCTCGTGTTTCAGTTCCCGCCATGGCGAAATTTAATTATACAATAATTAATTATGAATTGGCTGCAGTGTGCAGTCGTCGGTGCGGCGTAAATAAATAAAGGCGAATCACTTCTTTACGGCTGAGCGCGACGAAGTACGGCATTCGGTACGGTCACGAAACTTAATTAATTTTTATTGCGGCGTGTGTGATACGAGCCGGTGCGGCCGCGCCGGACGAACGATAATAAAATCGCTAATAACTGTGATAAAGTCGTCGTGTGCTTCGTGTGCGCGCCTGAAATAGCCCAATGGCTAATTACGATTATTCGCTTCAATTGCGCGGAGCAAAACCCGATGCTGGGATGGAATATTGAATTTTTGGATAATTAGAATTGGCGCCCATCAATATAGACAAACTAGATGATAGGTAATACGCTAGTAATACGCAACAACTTACTAGACTTTTCTTATCAACAAGCGTAGATCGATCTATTCACTCCGGTGACTTGTGCTACACTGCATGATAGAGAAGAGTGATTTCTTTCGGCATAAAAACAGACTGCAAACGCTTTTTGCCCTCGAGACAATACAAGGCCAGTTCCTATATTTTTCTTAATCATAGCATAAGACGAAGTGATGCATTTTGTTGCTGCTTGCCAAACAGGGTCACATGTCATATTTATACCATATCCAGACGACTGTCTCCAGCAGCAGCAGTGCGACCGCATTCTGCACATTTATCCCAATCCAGATTTGGGTCACGATCCACGACAAGCATGCCAGACTACTCTGGCATCACAACAATGCGCATCGACATCAGCATTCCCATATTGGATTACTGAAGTTTCGATGCGGAATGATGCTTCTTGTAAAAAGTAATTATACTCGGTAGAGAATGTGACTATCCACACACTGGGTCCTCTGAAATTACGTTAGGTTAGGCAATCAATGTGTAATTTTAATTCCATATGATGACGCAAGGCAAAGTCGAAATTACCGCCCCGTCATGGTCCTCTTATCCGCACATCCTCCACGCCTGCCACACGCTGCCAGGCGTGCGGTAAAAAGCGCATTAAACGAAACGCGAAACTTGCAGACGCATATTTCAGCTCCAGCAAGGCAGCAAAAAGCGTGCAGCCGCTGCATAATCGTATGAAGGGGGCACCGGCGGCGGGGAAAAAAGCCGCAAGTGGAGTTATTCCGGCGTATAAACCGCAAAACGTCGGGGGCCTGCAACAACAAAGCGATACCGCGCAAACTACAAAACTATGAAATATTCCATGCGCTGAGCGTGAAGTGCCCATGTTCGAGACTGGATGTGTTTGCGGGCATTTTCTCACTCATTTTCCACAAGATTTGCACATCTGCATCGAATCAGCACATCATACATTATTATATAAAAAAATTAAATAAAAGCAGAACAATTCCAATTAAATCATCGACCATAAATATCCGATCCGATACTCCCATCGTATTTCAAATTTTCATCAATACAATATCCCAAGCACGACATTCTCCATTAATCCCATCTGTAAGTACAGATAGTTACATTTTTATGACGAAGAATTGACGTAAAAGGCGCAGGATGAAATGATTCGTATTACCCACGATGATTATTTAATGCGAGCAAATCCGAAATAATCCGAAATTGAATGCACGCACTTGAGACTGGAATTTCAATTCGCCGCGAATGCCGATACATATGATAATGCGGCGGTTTAACGATGCCGCCGAGAAAATCGACTTGCTTGCTTTAATGGTGACTATTTTTGGTGTGCAGCGTACGCTGTCGGTGGAGAATCAATCAATTTGGAATTTTATATCTGACTTGTGCTTATTTCCAGTAATGATGGATAATTTCGAGAGTGGAACAAGTTTCAGAGGCATAACAACGTTGTGTTGTTGAGACTGAGACTCTAGAGAAGATAAATTAGTTTCCATGAAAGGAATATTAAATATATATATATATATATATATATATATATATATATATTAATGTTTGTTTAATAATTGTTTAACAATTATACCCAAAAAAAAAACATTTGTTGAGCGGCAAATAAAAGCTTTCTAGAAAAAGAAATTCAATTAAGAATTTTTCAAATAAAACGTTACTTAATCATCGATTTTATATTGTTGAAGAAATTTCGATAATATTTCACTTTGTTTAGAAGTGCCATTTCTAATTAATATTGTACACCTTCTAAAATATTCCCCTTCTTCTAGTCTCTAGTCAATCTTAGTTACATGATGTTTCCCTTTAATTACCATTCCTTTACCATAACCTGCAATATATTTATTTAATAAAATTTAAACCAGTAGCATATTATTATTGTAAATTGTGACATTGCGCACCGCATTGTGACGCGTTGTAAGCATATCGAAAGCGTACAAATGGATACAAATCGATTTGTTGTAATAAGCAATAATAGCTAAACGCGTGGCGTCGGCCGGAATTTTGACCGCTTGCAATGCGCAATATAATGGAGAAATGAATTCGATCACGGCATTAAAACATTCAAACGCTAAATGCACCGTGACGTCCAGTGGTCACAGCCACGATAACTGATTTGCGACTTATTGCAACTTATTCTGAATTACAACATCGACAATTTACCATGCTTTCCACTATTATTCTATTGATACAGTTGGAACAAGTTTACAAATTACAATTAAATGTTTTAAATCGAAAGAAATCTACAGAAAACAACGTTCAAGTGGCTTTTACTGGCTTTTACTTTACAGATGAAGATAAAATAACTTGTGAGATGGTTTTATCCAGTTGGTTGTTAAATGAAAGTACGCCTGCGTCAATTCCGTATTAAAATATATTAAATCTGAAATTAATTCACCTGGATATTAGTGGATCTGATCTTATTGATCGGTGATTTGTCGAGTGACCAAATGAAGATTGAAACCTGAACAGTTTGCCATAATCTTAATTGAAATCTTACATTTTAATAAACACTCCTCTCACTTGTGCTGTAGCCACATTGGTATTCAAAATCGAAAAAACTCTGCGAATCGAAGAGACCTTAAACTCTTGAGCTTATAAAATGATAAATCCATAATCGGATTACCAGATTAACTGTACCCTCGCATAATTTCACCGCATTTGCCAATCTTTACTCTATGAGCGTCTAAGTTGTATTCATTGTCCTCTTTGCACCACACGTCGCTATTCATGTCTTACACTTATTATTTGGTTTTTGCGATCGAAATTGTCGCGCATTGTATACGCATCGAATTGAACTGTTTGGTATTCCATTACATAACGCACACCTTGATGATGCGGCATTGTTCCGTTTCATACTGGTTGCTCGCGGCAGTCGCGAGACCGTTTAATGCTTTATTTATGCCGGCCACGAAAACGCATTTATCATGCTGGTAATTTAGATTAAATTCTTCGCGCACTTACCGAAACAGGTAAAGCTGGCGGTGCACGCACACCACGCCGGAAAGATAAAAATACAAGAAATGGAAAATATCAAATGGGCCCGCCACGTGCAGTGCGGAAAAGGCGAAGAAAAACTTGAAATTAAAAGATTAAAGGTAAATGCGACGCAGGCAGTCTAAAAATGATTAATTTTGGCCACCAGAAATGAATTTACTGCATCTTTATATCAATTTATTTTCAGTCCCATGAATGCTTCGTGCCTGTGAGATTAGATCCATGGGGTTAGTTTAATGACTTGATCGCTTGTCGAAAAAATTAATAGGTTTAGCCCATCCCTGGAGGAAAGTACTAAAAGTAATAGAAATTAAAGTCGCAGTTCACGGAACGCAGAAGAAAAACAAGCACCGCCGAAAAATGATAATTGCATGGACGTCCATCCGGGTGGCGCGGTTAGGCCTGCGTAATATTTCCGACTTTATTACCTACCGCCGCCTGGTTACATTTTTCATGCATAAATATTTTTATTTCATGTGCCGCTTACTTTCCCGCTTTTATTGCGGCGATGAATTAATGCGAGCGTACGCATAAGAGTAGTATTCAAACTGCTTTTGATATGGAAAGCGGGGATATTTTACATTTTATGCGAGAACGATACAATGTCGAATGAAAACTTTGAAACAAATAAAATTATAATAAACCTTTCCACATTTTTCTATTTTTTACCCTCCCACAACTCATATTGATTAATCCTCATTTGCTTTCGCTTAAAAAGTAAAATCACCCTAATTTTCACTTTTAAAGTACATAATTTTACTTTGACAAATAAAGATAATACCTTTTCAGCTGTACATGTTCCCCAACAGCTTTTCTCAACTTTTCAGTTGCATGCAGTTGACTGAAAAACACGAAATTGTTTAATAAGTATATGGACGCTGTAAGAAGCAAAAGATAGTTATCCTCATAACAAAACATGCCCCAAGTCTATTTTTTGTACCCCATTTAAGTCTTAATTTCCTTCTGCTGCCATGTCGGATCCCATCCTAATGATAGTACCTTCCCTTCTCATACCTATCACGCACGACCTTCTACTATCGTCTGCCATTAGTGTCCAACTACCAAAAACCTTCGCCTCGCTGAAAGTACTAATTATAGCCTCTTTCAAACTCTCAAAAATCCTAATGTAAAACCTATAATATAATTAGAAAACCAAGCCAACTAAGGCAAACCAAGTTCGAATATTGTAAAACACTAGAATGACTGATGGTTAGTTGGCAACTCTTCCTGCGGCGTCTGCTTATGCATTATATTTTATTATTTCATTCCCTCCGCTTTGTATCCCTACTGCGTATTTACTGCTGGCTTTTGTCCGGTCACAGCGCGCGGAGAAAAATACTTTTCAATGTTTTAAATTTCGTATTGTTCCGCGCGTCCGGCCATCTTGTTGCGCGGCCCCCAGGGAACAATGCACGCGCGGACAATAGACACATTGCCGTAACAATGCGCCAACAAAAGCGTTCGGAATTCAGCGGGAAAGAAATTAATTATAATTAAATGCGAGTCATTAATATCTTTCACGTGCGCGCAATAAATACATTGAAAGAAAAGTAGCAATAACAGCGGATAAATTAAAATCATTTCATTTCAAAATCAATAAACTGAATCATTACGTTCTCTTAATTCGTTTCTTTGATGTTTCAAGTCTCAGAGAATTCATTTCAGAATGAATGAATGAATTCCACGCTGTTTTAATGCGCGCAGCGGGAGCTTTAATTCTTTGACTTCTTTGCATCAAGAATCTGGTGGCCTTGTTGGTTTTCGGTGTTTTCAGTTTTCACGCTTCCCTGTGCTTAGCGGAGCTCAACATTAATGATGCTTCAATTTAGAGAACGTCAGAACGATTTTGAAAGAGTTTTAAAGAATTTTCATCGTAAGCAAAAAAAACTGATAAAGAAAATCGACCAGAAGAATGAAAACAAAAATCAAATTAACTAAAAATGACTACCTAATAAATGCCTGCAACTATGACTACGCCTATTATCAAATATTCAAAATGCAATAATAAGGTCCAATTAATATAACCTGACATTACTTTAATGGCCCTTCAAAACATCAACTAAAATTTAATGAAAATATTCCTCAACTAACTTGCTGCTGCCCTTAATCATCAAGCACATGTGCTGCCACTACGCCATATTAATCCCCGGTTTTTGGAAGAACCCAAATCCTCGCAGGCGATGACATTTCCCCGAGTGTCTCGGATTACCAATTGAAATTTTGATGACTTCCTGAATATAATTACACCATACGACATTCGCCCGGTCGAATATGGAAATCTAAAGATGAAAAATGCGCACCGTCGACGTATTATGCTTAGATAACTTCGAAGGGAGCGTCGACATGCGTCCACGATGAATATACATGCGGCACGTATGTATAAATAATAACGAGAAACGCTTGCAGATAGCGCGCTAGTATGGCGGATGGCTGAAAGCACTTATCTCAAACGGAAGTTATCTGCATATCTGGCAAGCAAGGCCGACAGAGTCGAAAAGTCATCAAATGCACTAATGTTGCACGCGAAATAAAAATTTACTGCAGATAATTGAAGTCAAAAAAATACTACACCTCGGCGAAATAAATCTCAATTAACATTAAAATATAAACGTGCAGAATCAGTTTAAAAAAATCCAGTCAAATCGCAATAAAAGACAAATATGCGATTCTACAAGTGCAAATATTGTTTTAGGAGTCTGTGATAATAATTCATACATCTATTGTCTTTTTTGATACAAAACAGTGCAACTTTATGCCCCTCAATGCTACTGCAACTGCTCAGTTAACTAACCTACAGTTGTTGCAAATGCAGATGTTTACAAGAAATAAAATCTACCGTCAAATTTCACACTCCCGTGATAATTCCGCCCTTTGCCTTAGTGCGCCATTGTGCTACACCACATGAAACATGCGCCGATCGATCATAAATGCACTTTACGTGTTTCGTTCGACGAAAAACGTCAGACCGCTGGCTCGCCACGGAGAAAAAGGGCACCGACTGAAATAAATACGCATCGACGCGGCGCGCAGTAAAGTAAGCCGTTCGGCGGCGTCGTCGCCATCGCTCCAGGCGAATAAAACCGTAAAGGGACTTAACAATGTCGTAGAAAAAAGCCCTAAAAGTGCGCTTTTCCGTCGTTCGCGCGCCGCCTTTTACGACCTCCGCGTGCGACCTTTGCTCACTCACACACGCGCCGCCAATCAACAATAACAAAAAAGCTCACATCAACAAATCCACAAGGCGCTTCACTGTTTTGGGCACATATGGAGATTTGTATTTGCGCGTAGCACAAAATGGCCGCCGCGTAAACGAACGTAATGCTGTGCAAACATGCAGTAAAACGCTGGGCAAACAGCCGCCAGCAGTAAATTTCCGAGAATGGTGGATAAATAAATGAATAATGCACGGCGCGCGCAAGACAAAAAACAACAGAACGTGTGTTTAATCAGCACATGACTTAGAGTTGTAGGCTATACGCCCTCCATGACTACATACGACAAAAGCCCTTACAATCTGCACGACAGCCTGTGATACCTAAGAAAACAAAGGCCGAGCGTATAAATAAACATGGCAAGATGGCTGCCATTAAAGTGCACTTTGACAAAAGCCACGAAAAAGTCGGCATTATAAATATCGCCGCAACGGTTACCGACGAAGGGCATTAAAGTACCGGGCGTGTTAAGAGCATAATACCTGTCTCGGCCGCCTCTCCGCCTCTTGTCTCATCTACGAGACGTGCAGCAGCAGCGTAATCTGAATTCGGGGATGGCACAGCGAGGGTTTTACGCTGTAGCATACATCGCAACGTATAATCGCATTTTTATCAAGATTTATTGCGCCTGGAGGAGACAAGTGTTGTAAACGCTGACGCTAAACCGAACCTAGCGGAAGGCGGATGGCAGGCAAGCAGGCTTTTGATATGAAATTTAAATTGTGAGTTAGACAACTATAAAACTTTCTCGCTTCCACAATTTACCATCCCGAGAATAAAATATTCCAAGTGGAATAACATGAAATTAGTCCTAATCACCCTTCAAACTTCGTTCGTGTTCCATCACCTCCAGCTCGTTAATGGGACACCCTGCACGATCAGGAATTTATCGCAACAAACGACGCGTTATTCACAAACGATCTAACACAGAGTACACACTCGTGCACACATGCGTGTCATCGCATAAAGGGGATTGTGAAACGGGCGGCGCACACTTTAATATCCCACACTTTGTCCATGGCCATTGTGTGCGCCCGCTCCATATGCTCCGATACTTAATATAATATCAGCAATATCAATCCGAGGGCCGGTGCCACTATCTGCTCCTATCTCTCGCATTGCATGCGGCTGTGCACGCACGCACTTGAGTTTTATTACGGCCGGAATGGGAGCAGTTTGAGCAATTTCAACTGTTTCGGATGTTGAGAGAGTAATGGTCGTGGAGCGTTGAGATGGCGTGCGAAGATAGAGATTGTTACACTGGTGCACATTATATGAACATCTATAAAATGAATAAAAATTAACTGAAAGTCTTCGTTGACAATACCGTAATCAATAAACACACAGCTGGTACCAATTCACCCGCATTTTCCTTCTTTTTCATGTCTACGTCCATGAAAAACATGGAACCGTCGAAATGTCATTCTGTCCAAACACAAACGCAGGCTACAATCGTTATTAAAATTGTATTATCGTACACTCGTTGCTGCGTCGTACTACATTAAAATGCCATGAGCGATGCGCATCATCCATGAGTGTCCGCTTTTGTTTCCAAACGCGTCCGTCGCCGCTGTCACTGCAATAACAATGCATTTTGCAGAAAACGTGCCGCTGCTGGTAGCCGGAATGTCGGCCCCGCCATCATATAGTGGCTTTTTAATAATGTTACGTCGCCGACAGCAGGGGCTGGCGTAAGCGACTGTGACTATCTTCCTAAAATACTAAAGTACAGCCAAGCAGTCAATTACACTGCGCAGCAGCAGAGCATTAAATGCGAAATAAATGTCGCTTGCAATGTGCTGATACTGTAATTGCTTTAAAGCGTTTTTTCCGAGTTTTATCGAGGATGAAGGTCGTTAAAATAAAGCCAACCATAGAACAAACGTATCGCAGCGAGAAAAAAATCAATATTAAAATGTTATAAGTACCTTTTCTTGATGGGGATGTAAAAAAGTTTAATATTTGCCATAAAAATTCTATAACAATAAAAATGTTTCAAGCTTTTGAGGTCCTGATGTAAAAGTAGAAAGGTAATTTAAAAGCCTACCTCTCTCTACTTTATTAAATTTTCCGGTTTACGATTCTTGAATCTGCTTTTATTTTTCCTCTTTGTCAAACCTATCAGGCAGGCATTGCAGACTTTGGCGAGCAGCTGGGAAGTGTACCTCTAAGACGTCCAAAAATAATAAAAAGTTTTAAACTCACTGCGTACAAGATTGAAGGTACTAGAAAGCACTTGTAGGCTGTATAGACAATGTCACTCCCCGCAGCTCCAGCATTTTCTATAGATCCTTGCAGCAGTTTAGCAAGCTTGAATACAATTTGAACCCTTCGCTCGTAAACTGGAGAAGTTGATGAGGATTTTAATTCGTGCCTGAGGAGAGAACATGACTCACCTACTACCATCAGCTCTTTTGGCCTTATATTACCTCGAGATAATATAAAGCAATCAGCAGAAGACGTCGGCTCCCCAGGTCCATAGAAGTAGTTGTTTGGAGAGCTGCTGTATCTAGTAGTCTGCGTTAAGAATTAAGTCGCACCCAGAACCCAATTGGTGATCATCTAATAGCCCAATAGCTAAATACAAAAATTATTAAATTCATTTCAATCTTTTTTGCCCGGCAAGAAGCGACTGGAGCCATTGAGTTTGACTACGTCCAGCGCTGGCATCCGATCAAGATCGAATGTAGTGAGCACAGAACACTATACAATTTTTTCATCGAACCTTCGACATTTGGGTGAGTAGAGTGCGTGCATTTGTGTAGCACTGGGCTTCGTGTGTGGCTCGCAACATGGGTATCAGGCGCCATCGGAGAGTATCGTCGGCCTGGCTCTGTTTTTGTGAAGTTGAACATGAACACATTGACAACATAGCCACACACTGCAATACAATTATACACATTGTACCAAGTTGTACACATACTTCACTTGTTTAAGGTTTGAAATCTATGTGTACTCACGTTAAAAGCCTACGTTATCGATGTTGATTTAAATTGGAAATGGTGATGTGTAGTTGAAGAACAAGAAGACCAACATATGCACAACATGAATGAACAGAATGAATAGTCTTTATTCATGTACATTCATTTCTTCACTTTAGGAATATGGCTGAATCGAGTGCAATGAGTGAGAAGTTAACCTCGCAATCCGCACATGCGAGCACGTGCCGAAGCTGAATTGCAAACACAAAAAATGCTAATCAAACATGAACAGACGTAGTTATTGTATTGAACTTACTTGTACAGTTGATTTAAATTGGCGGAGAATGATATTGGTAGATTGAAGCACTGGTAATAACACTTTTATATGAAACTTTATCACAACCACGACCGTTGGGGCAAGAAACAAAAGCCGTTCGGCTGCAACGCCGACGCATTGTCTGCCGCTATAAAAATATCCCCGCATTTTTCTAGATGGCGACAATGTCATAACACTTCAAAATTATTGAAAATTAAGCGAACATTAATTTAAGATAACAAAATATGTTTGTAATAACTCAGTATATGTTAGTTAATATATAATTTCCCGAGTTATTTTCCAGTTTAATTGCTAAACTCTATATATTTCAAGTCGTCAAATACCTATAAACCGTCAAATAAAAATTCAAATTGCCTGCATTTGCATATTTCATTTGTTTCAATCGATGACTCAACAAGCAATGCGAATAAAATGCCATGTCTAATTAATCCATTTCAATAATTTTCGCTAACATTGCGCATGTTGGCCAGGCATTTTTACTAAATTTTTCGTGTTGTGCTATCGCCGCATACTGCGTATTTTTTATGCAGCTTACAGTATTTCATTGGATTTGCATCCGAATTTGCATTTGCATTCACGCACGCATTTGCATGCGCATTGTGCGCGGCGCGTGCGCTAATAAATCCCCCATCGTTGCATAAATAACAGCGATAAAAAAGAACGACAATGCAGGCGCATAAAACGCATAAAATACTAGTTAAAATTGATAGGATAGACTGAAAGAGACAATAAGGAGAAACACAATTCATAATTCATTCAGTTTTACAGTTTTAATACAAAAAGGAATTATTCGAAAGTGATAATTATTGAATTTAACCAAAAGTAAAATATTTAATACCATCGTAAAATGAAATTTTTCAATTAAAATCTCGGCTGATAAATAATCATTTTCATAGCATTACCACCCTTTTCAGCCGCATCTGCTTCCCACATCACTTCTGTCAATGGTTTGTAACGAATTGAAACGATTAACATGATCACATTTTGTGTTTCATATTTTCCGTCATTCCTTGTTTTAGTTCCCCTCTTTTTATTAAACTCTACCCTGTTTTCTTCATCTCCATGTGCTCCATGCATTCGGCTAGTTGATGATGTGTGTCCATTTGTATCTCTTCCACATCATGCTAATAGTTTAGGTTGAAATTGTGAGCGGATGCACTCGACATTTAATACATTTCTATTTTTCTCTCTTCTTTGCTCTGCTGCCTCGATCCTGTGAGGATTGAACGCGGGGTCGAACTGGCTTTAATCGATTCCGACCGCAACGAGCATATCGAGCACGACGATGCAATAACGTTCGTCGAAAGTAATTACGAACCATCACACATTAACTTAGGCAATGCAGACACAGAATGTGACACATGTTCATTGAAATTTGAACTAGTAATGATGAAATCAAATCAAAGAATTGTGTCTGTTTGTGATTTGAAGGAATTTTTCGGATATTATAAAAAAGTACATCTAAATTCAAACTTTTTGAACAAAAAAACTGAATTGGTTCCAACATTCCTAAATGTGTTGATTTGAAATTGAAATCCTTCTGTATGAATGTGTTTGTATACTAGACAAGTCTTCAATTTAGCATCGTTTCAAATGCAGTACAACCACCCCAAATGACAAGAATAAATCAGGCGAGAACGACGAACGACAGGCAAAGACCGACGGCGCGCCAGGTGAGCACGACACGTTCACAATTTGTACTTCAACTCGAAGGAAAGCAACCCCTCTTTACTTTTAAAAACCCCTCTGTTCAGTGCTTCTCAACATCGAATGACACAAATTTTTGAGATTTTTCATAACTAATTTGTTTCCAAAGAAATATACAAAGTTTTTACATAATAAAATTCAAAGTGAAGCAATTTATCATTAATATGTTAAAAAACAGCTAATTTATGATTTTTAAATATTGTAATTAGTTTGAAAGATGCTAGGTGTTATCTAAGCGAAATTTTAATAACTTCTGTATTTTCGTTGATTGTTGATCGACGTTTGAATCGATTATTGTAGTATCTGGCCACTTTTCTCGGATAGACTTTATTACTCTGTGCACTAAAAACTATAACCTCTTATCTCTTTTGTCTACCACCCTCATATCTGCTCTTCCTACACGCAGCCAACATCCAACAGTCCTAACTAAATAAACGCTGTTTACGACATTATAATTCGGTTGCGTATCGCACATTCAGCTATTACTACCGCGTATTATCCTGCACCCTTGTGCACCCTCCCAAAATGGCTCAAAAGTGCCGACGGGATGTAACGTTTGCGCCTGCTGGGGAGGCCACACAAAGCGGGGCACGTTGCGAAATGCTGCGAATTAATGAGCATAATTATGCGTATTAGAGTTGAGCTTGTTTCGGGAGGCGAAAGGAGAAGCGTGTGTTGAATTCAAATCAGTGCAATTATCCAGGGTATTATAGAAAGAGTGTGAGAAATCCAAGGGAATGAACGGCAAGAATGTTTTGGTTATGACTTAGCGGGTGGTATTTCTAGATCTGGGAAAATACCCCATAGTCATGTTTTGTAAATAAGATGGAGATGTTTTTTGTTAGAAGATTCGTTTTAGTGGTAAAGTGTTTACTAGTTTAAATGCAAAAAGTATGAGACAAAAGATGCATCTGCATCCATCTGATTTTAAAAGATATATAAGTACATTTTGTAGGAACCGTCTTCCAGTATTTAGACGTTCTAAGAATTACTAAACCAAAACAGTTATTATGTAAAACTTTAGTACTTTTTAATTTCTCCTCAGTATTCAACTTGTTAAAAGTTTACAGCAATTGAAAGCACACTTCTAATATTGCTACATTGTTAAATAACATCTCAAATATTAGGTAATTTAATACTATCAAATATTACAGAGAGTAATATCTCATGTTCACTTAAGCATACAGAGTGTCTTTTGAAACATTACTTAATTCTAGAATTTTATACTTTCATAATAAACCGGTTTGATATTTAGCCTTTCAGTATCTTTTATTTATTTATTTATTACCTTTAATAAATTCTCCATCATTCTTGAATTCCAACTATAACAACCCAAAATTTGCCTTCTAACATTCCGTTATTGTTGGCGGACATTCACAATTCGCATAATTCCAAGTTTGAAGCGCTTTGCTTCTTCGCAACATTAATTCGTAAAATAACTCCACGTTGCACATCTGTAGCTAATTTATGTATTTCGGCTTAGAGTGTGTTCATCATGGCGTTGGCTGTTGTGTTATCCGCTTAGTGCTTATCAATCCATCTTCCCTCAAATTTGCGGCCATTGAAAATGCGCTCGGTGCGAGCAAACACAATAATCGTCGGGCTGGCATGGTTGCCATGGTAAATTGTAGTTTGGCAAGTTGGCGAAGAATAGGGCGCGCTGGGAATGAACGGAATGTGGAAAATGATCGAGATAGGGTGTGTTGTGACAGGCGCTATGACGAGGGAAATTACATCGGGCAAACACTTGAGCAAAGTTGGAAATGCTGGGAGGAAATAGAAATTTTTATGGAACAAGGGTGACTTTAATGGTTATAATCGATCATTATAAATGTGCTATTTAATAGAAATGCTTCGTGACTGCTGGAATTGCGTATAATTACGCTGGAATTGCACGGGCATTGCAGTCGTGCGGCCAAGATGTCGAAATTGAATTTTGTTTTGTTTTGCTTTGATTTACTCCGTTTTGAAGCATTATTTGGAGCGCGTCGTGTTTTCTGTGACTAATGTTGCATTGTCTCACATCCAATAATGAAGTGAAAAATAAGAAATTTGGAAATGTATCAATTGGATATGAAATTTGTGGTAATTTTAGTCAATAACTTGAGAACATTTTAATGAGAATATTTTAATCAATTTTTTAGGAAACAAAATCGTAATAAAATATTGAAAAATGAAGAAATCAGAAAGTGGTGTATAAAACCAGAACTGAGAAATAATTGAACAAAACTGAATGCTTATAAAATAAACACAAAGTAAGTTGAATATGAAAGTAGATTAATTGTTTTCTTATATGAGTATATTAAAAATATAATTAAATTAAATGTTGTCTTCTTCCGTACTGCAGTAAATTTTACTAAGTGTTATAGTAAAATGTTATCAATATAAGGAAATAATTCGGAATAATTGCTACTTAAATGATACTCAAGTTCTTTGTATTGTATTATCTTAGTTGAAGTAGCACTTAATTTCACTGTTCGTGAAATTTGCGAAGTCGCGCGATAAGTCACGACGAGTTCTTCTTCGCATCGCCAACGCCACAAAACACCGAGGTCTAATGGCTACGAAT
Organism: Diploeciton nevermanni; assembly: GCA_027575565.1. Classification (NCBI taxonomy): domain Eukaryota; kingdom Metazoa; phylum Arthropoda; class Insecta; order Coleoptera; family Staphylinidae; genus Diploeciton; species Diploeciton nevermanni. The sequence goes on from JAODIE010023686.1 coordinate 31,582, forward strand.
CCTGGAAATTTGAGCACAGTCGAGAATCTCCCTCAGAGCGAGCAACATCTTTTCCAAGTTACTCTCCTCAATAGAAAATCCATATGTTGCCATATACTATAAGCAGCACGAATTCAACGCATCACCCATAAGCAACATAATACAATATAGAATCATATACATATAGAAACCCACTTAAACAAGCAGCATCATATCTCTCATATCAACTATTGCAAAGCAAATACATGTGAAACATGCAATCTACATGTCGAAAAACCTTTTATTAGGTGAATTTTAGTAAGTGTTCTAATATATATATATATATATATATATATATATATATTTAAACACTTCGTAACCACACTCAACGATACATAAATTAATTAAATTTCTTGATATTGTACATTTCATCTTCCAGGTCTATTCTCCCCCAAAATACAATAAAATTGACGTCCCATCTTTAAATCCACTCCCTCCACTCATCTAACCTACATCTACTTCCCTTTTGCATGTCATCATTTAACTGTCACTTTGACGATTACAAATGCATTTTGTCGCATTGATGACACTCATAAAACGTCCATCCTTAGAGCCAATGCAGCGCACTGCGGCTCTATTGTGCAATAGATTACAACCGTCGCACATGCTTTACAATTTTCCACATGCAGGTAGATGAAAAATATCCATCTGTGCAACACAGGCCTTTAATAACACATTTGATGGACTAATGTGCACGTATTAATCCGACAGCTCGTAGTTTTCTTGATGAGTTTGATTGAGTCATGCTTCATGTGCAACTCAGTATGGCTGCATTGAGTTTAATAGACTATTAGTCGATTGGTACCAAGTTGGTCGGTAGTTGCCGGAAGTGTCTTATTAAAAACTATCACTTAACCGCGTCGCTTGTGGCGACTGGTGATTTTCTCACAGTGATTCAATTTCAGCTCAATTATTACCACCGATGCGAGGCTGGTATCATTAGTGGCCGCGTCCGCTTGTCATTCGACGGTAACGTGCTAACAACCGGTGTGTCTTTTCCGCTATCGTTTCTCATGTTAGCTAATAAATTAATTGAGATTTATTGTGCTTGCCTCATCGTAAAGGCAATGGTGTAATTTTCGGAAGAGTTATAAATAATTGAGAATGAATGGAAATTGACGCCCTAGAAAAGTTTAATTTGATGCGTTATACAATATATAATTCCAGCATTTATTTTCGCGCTTTAACTTTTAGCTAAACATTGATTTATTAATTTATTCACGTTTTTAAATTTTTCCTCCGGAGAATTTATCATTTTGAAATGGATTCATATTGCATATAATTAGTTTAAAACATTTTAGGAAAATATATACTTGTAGGATAAACTAGATAGTAGACACTTCTTGCTTTACTTTGCACCATTTGTTGGAAGTAGAATGAAAGAAAATTGAAAATAATTGATTTTGATGAACTGTATGCACAAATACCTATTGCATTCTGTCTTGCATTTGCTAGTTTCAATCTTTCGTTTTTCCTCAAAGAATCACCGTTTAACTTTCCGCTTCACACCCTTATACCTAATTCAAAACGCTAAGCTTATATATCCAAGGCATTGTAATGACACGCATTTATTTCTCATCCAGCATTATCCAGTTTCGAAGGGCACCATTTCCTCGCTATCCGCCCCAATATCTGCATCGGACGTGAGCTGCGATCATCCCAATGCGCTCCGGTCATCCAAATCGCCGTCATTGATCGCCCACTGCGATAGGGAAATGATACCCTCGGTCGTTTTTGCCAAATAACAAAAAGGACCGCAGGCTCGTTTGCTTGATGGCTAGCCATTTATCGAGCTTTTTGCATTTTTTACCCACGAGGCCATAAAGCAATGTGATGTGCGTTTACTACGAGTTAAAATTCTTAGATAATTGGTCTATTTCGGTTCGAAGACAAGTATCATTTCGAGTTAATGACGATAAAAAGCAGCAGGTGTGCGACGTGGCCAAACGGATTATTTGAAACACTGAATGTATTCTAGTTTTTGTTTCGAATTTCCAGCGGCGCCTGCAACGCAACACGCTACGCTCGCCGAATAATTGTAAGATTGGAGGATTACGGGTACGGTAGATTAATCACGGCTTGAATTACATGCCACACACTCACGTGCGATACGTGCACGCAGTGCATGATATTTTCGAAGGAAACAAAGCATTTCCGACGAGTCATGTCGGTGGCAAAGAAAGTTTTCAAATTGGTTTTTAATTGATAATGTACAAGCATGGAGTAGTACTTTGTTTACAATTGAGTAAACTATGCTTTCAAATATCAGTTAGTGTTGATATGATAATAATAATAATAATATGATAATGAAAGACTGACAACCTGCTTACGGATGTGATGAAAGTTTATGATTAGCATTTGAAAAAAAGATTGCTATCAATGCGCATTTCTACAAAATTCTACCTTATGTCCATAAATAGTACGTAGTTAAAATTATTACCAAAATATTAACATTTTTTTTCTTTTTGGTTCACAGTCAGTCAAAATATACAAGAGTGATGATATTACTAGTTGCATTAAACAGAGTCTTATTCTGCTTGGTATTATTTTTAAAAGAAGGCAATAGTACCATTTATCAACAAATTCCTTGCATTCTACTAATAGAAATTGAGTTCAATTTTCATTTGCAATAGTCTAGTCAAAATGGTAATTTTTTGTGAACATGTTTTCTTCCGTGTTTCTAAGCATCATTCAGATTTTCACTCTTAAAAGCTGATGTAATAAACATATTTGTGTAAAATATAAATAAAATTGATTGCTTCTTCTGTATTTTTATGCCTCACAATTAAGTGCACGTCAATATTTTCTCAGCAAACTCGATAAGTTGGCCGAAATAAATATTCTCTCTTTGGCAGCAAACCATCTTTATAACCTCCGTTCGCATCTTCCCACAAAATATAAAAATATATTAAATAAAACATTTACGCAGATAATTGAAAGATTCTCATCGTTAATCATTTTTGATCGCATCGAAAATTCATAATTCATTCATAATGAGTGAATTAATTTCCCAGACGCGTTTTTTTCATACTCGTAAACATTTCAAATCGCCGCCGCTCGAAACTCCCGATCGATAAATGCCGCACATTAAACTATCGCAATGGAAATGGTGCTAGTGGACGCGGTTTATTTCCTCGCGCTTTAAAATGTATTCGGCTTGATGCGTTCGCCAGCTGTCATAAATGTTTAAAGCGTTAGAAACATAACGCAAGCACGGCGAATGCATTTGAATACATTTTATACGCGTTTTATGATTGATAAGCTCAGATGTGATATATGTCTTGAATGCATAAATCCCATCGCATTATTTGATGTTTTCACAAAGCGGCGCTTTCATACATTTTCTTTATTTATCATCAAGTGTGTGAGTATATCTATTACATGTTGCAATTTACTACACAAGTAAGCATGCAGGTACAAAGAAACTTATAAATGTTTAATGGCAAATTGTTTATTTGTTATTTATGGGACGAATGGGACATGTGTTATCGATTCGATAAAATTACATTGATTTAAATTTACACGTCCTATTCTAATAAATAATAATTACGTTCTAAGAGGTATTTACTGTATTATGCTAGCGTTCAATAACAAAGAGTTTTAAAAAGACCGAAATTAACAAAAAAAAAAAAAACTAATCCACGTTTAAGTAAACACCTTAACTTGGAAATGCTTCATTTGTCTACTGGATTATTAAAACTGCGCATGCACAAATTAAAATTGCTTTCAAAACTTCAAAATACCAGAGTGAAAATCGAATACTATTTTACAACACTACAAATGTTCGAGGTGGAGTACGCAGCTGCGCAACTTCTAGACATACGTACCATTGAAATCTCCAGTCTTCAAGAACAGTAGGTGTATGTAATCGAACTTTTAGGTTTCTCATTTCTTGCGTACATGTAATCTAAGCCGACTTTGTATGTAAATCAACATTGTAGCCATAACTTGGGCGTCCAGCTAAAGATGAAACCATCAAACTCCTTTGTGTGCAATACCATCGCATATGCTGATGGTAGCATCATAAAAAACAAATTCATATTTACGATTCCATAAAGTCTCGTTCAGTTCGCATCGCGTCCATCTCTCCGGCGCGTTATGTGCGTCATGTGCGTTATCCCTTGATCCCTTCGCGGCCATAGCCCCGTTTTTATTCCTGGGCCATCCTTTCTGCCCTCTTTCCTCCCACAGGCGCGCGGCTACTTTGCGCGCAGAGCAGTTTACGATCTTTTTTTTTTCTATATAAAACTTAATAAAAGTGCCTACAACGTGCGCATCGGCTACATTTTTCTAAATTTATATATATACTATCGACAGGCGACTTGCCTTCCCATCCCAACTTTACCAACGCAAAGGACATGACCTAAGAAAGTCGATAACCTTCAAAAGTACATTTTTATTCGTAGTTTGCATGGGAACTGATTGAAAATCAATGACGGTCGGAGTTTAATGTGAGTGGTGCTGTAAGCAGGGAAGAGAGCGACAAAGATGGAGGCAGTGCGGCGTGAGGATGGCGGGGATCGCATCAATCATTTCACGCTCTAATGACTCAAAAGTGCCCACGAGCGAAAACCAGCAGTCGTTATGAAAACGATGTGCGAAAAGCGATGCTGGTCATATTTTTAGCATTGTCATGCAAGGAGAGGCAGGCACGTACCTTACCTTCTCTCACAGAGAAGAGAATAGAACCACAATGTTTTAGAACTAAAATCATGAAGAAACAGTTCTATAATCAAGCAATTAAAAGATAATCGTAATCTAAACTTGATCATATTTTCTACTCTTCAGTTTAAACATCAAAGTTTTCAATTTGAAGCCAACAAAACTAATGTATTTATCATTTTAACAACTAAAGCATCCGCTGACAAAAGGTCAGCACTTTCGAGTCTCTATGCAGGCATTGTTTGTAGTTAGTTAATTAAAACGTCATATCTCACAATGCATGAATTTTCTTAAAATTTTTGTCTGCTTTTCCTGATTCAACCATATTATGCATCACTTTAATCTCTTATTTTCCCGTTTCTTTCTGTCACTAGTAGTCATCTGCATATGGCAGATAGACCCTATCTATTTCCCTCAGCATAACAGAATATCATGATATAAAAGCTATGCCATAGCAATATAGCGTGTCCTATTGCCGTATCTATGATTTATTAGCGGCACCCAGTTGGTGACTGTTGTTAGCTCGAGTTTAAGCTTCGGCTTGGATTTCGTTTCACTCAATCTCGTTGCAAGCCTAGACGCCAGTATTGAATAACATTTTAATTACTTGCACAGTCCGTGTTAAGTGAATAAATAAAATAAGAATGCAATAAAACAGCGGAGAAATATGCGCGACATGACGAAAATGCGCAATAAAAGTCAATGTCACCCCCAAGTGTCTTGTAGTGAGGAATTTTAAGCGCCGAGAATGTGCGAATTTTCTGTGCTGGCGGAAAATTCATTTTATTACTCAATCGGAGGTAGTTACGAATGCCGCCCACGCGTTTCGCACCCCTGTTTGGCCGGCGCGGACGTGCTGACGCGTGCACAAGGGTGGCACTAAAATGCTAAATTAGCTAAATATGTATGAGCGCTGCAACAACTTTCAAAGTTACCGGCATGCCAACTACACTTGCATAAGCAGCAGTCCCAACTGGACTGGGAGGTAAAAAAAAAAAAAGAAAACTGAGCCTACATTATGAGGTTTAAAAAGTTTTCAAAAGTTAATGGCATCATTAATCAGGATTTTTAAAAGTTTCGGGTACGAAATTAATTGAAAAGTTGTAATACTATTCAGCGAGAAAATCTCTAAACGAAGATTAACCAATTAAAACGTCAAAGGAAAGTTAATCATAATTATTTATATAATTATCTTAACAGTTTCGAACTTGTTTCGCTTTTGTCAAGTTTTCTGAGGAAATTAATATGAAACTTTCAACTTATAAGCATCGTTCATAGGCAACCAGTCGTACTAGTAATAAATAAAATTCATGTACAATAAACCTACTAGCTTAGCAAATATATATTTAAATATATATATATTTATACATATATATATATATTTAAATAAAAATATCTTGACATAATTTAATATATATTTCATTATAAAAGCATACAACTGGTTAGAACACTCGTACAAACTACATTATTAAATAATTAACAAAAATATATTAATATCTTACGAATAAACTCAATGTGTGCATAATGAAAGCCCTCAACAAAAATAAATAAGTTCATTCGCATTTACTCCGCATTAGCACATTTCAATCAATAAGTTTAGTCAAGTCAATGTAAGTAACAATTAACCAATTAAAATTTTCTTCTCTTTCAATTATTCATATATAAACAACGGTTTGTATTTGAAACTTCTTCCTCGTCATTGTACAACAGTGAATTAATAGAACGATCGCGCATAAATATATCTCTTATGTGATAATTAATTATTGCACGTAATACTCGATCACGGTCGATAAAAAATACTACATTCCAGAACTCACCAACAATTCATTTACTGAAGAAATCAATTGCGTTTCGATGAGTTGATCAAATACTTACAACAATGCGTTAATAAATGTTTCTCGCCGTTATTATCATGAATAGATGCCATTTCCCTGGTGTAGACATCAAGACCATACTGACCTTCTTCGGGGAATGTAATGTTGAAGGTCACTATATCGTCAGTTACAATGTGAGAAACATATTTTGATAAACGTTTTTCCTCTACGCCATTTTTGTGTAAGGTTGCCATAAAGTCAGTGAGAGGGCGAGACATTCTGAATTGAGTTTCGAGTTCCCTTCCAGCAAAAACCAAAGCATCCTGAAAAAATACACCGAGCATATCTTACATGGCCAACTGTCGTTTACTTTGTAAGTAAGTTCATACTTGATGGGTAATTGGCACTAATCCGAATAACCTTGTAGCTTTGGTTGGTCCCCATTCCCCACTAGCACAATCCGGAAGTGGAACCATTACAGTCTGCAACTCGTCACAACAGATCTTAAACTTGCAGACACTCTTAAACTTCATTGGTTCACCAGTAAGGTATTCTTTTGGTGTCACTGCATTTGCAAATATGTCTAATAAGAAGGCACCACTACATGGGGCATGCACACGAAAAGCAACCATATTACCAACAACAGACTGAAATATAAAACGATGGTTCATAATTATTTCCTGTGTATTGGATTCTAATTGGATTTTGCTACTCACTTGCATTACAAATCTCTTCAGAGAAACTCCTTCAAAACTATCGCCATCACTATCATAAAACTTAAGATTATAATGGAAGATCAAAGTCCCTTGCATGTGATTAGGCATTGCAATGCGAACAGTCGCTGCTCCAGTGGAATCAGTAAACATGACCGCTTTCGTGTTCTTATCAGAGAAATACAATCCATATCGGAAGAATAATGATCTGACAAAAGGCAACTCTTCAAACTCATGTAGGGTGATTGGTTGTTTCAGCAGTTGCCAATCAGATTGAAGTGGGAAAAATTCATAGATAAATTCTTTGGGGTCAGTTAGGAAGTAATGATCATCATATTCATACCTACAGTAAAATAATTCAATTTGAACAATTCATTTAGCAGTTATTTAATATGTAAGAAACAAGGTTAGAATGGAACTCACCGTAAACTATCTGATTTAGCTTTATTCCCAGCTTTTGGTGCCTCTTTTGCATTGACTAAATGCCTAGCACCCCAGTTACACTGTACAAACCTCCAAGCACCAGCCACATAGACAGCATTCCACGAATTTCTAAATCTGTTGTCTTCAAAACAGACACCTGGTTGATATCCAGCAGATTTGGAGTATCCCTTAATGACTACACAATGTAAACCAGCATAACTGAAACAGCCACAATCAAAATTCATTCAAATTGAGCAGCATTTACAAGGAAACCTGCATAAACGTTTAAATAAAACATGGTAACTCTCCGTGCCGTTTTTGATTCCTCTTAAAAGGCCCATTGGAGAATCTCCTCGGAGGTTCTCATCAAAGGTAATAGTATTCAGATTCTTGACTGTGATCCATCTAAAAATGGTCCTAGCTTTCTCAATGTCACTCCCGCAGCGTCCCACTAGTTGGCGCACCAAGTCTGTAAAGGATTTTTGGTCTTCCTGAGCTACCTGCAACGCAAATACAATTGATATTGTTAGGTGGAAATAGGTTGGGAATACTTAGAAACGCAGAAAAAACACTTACAGATATAGCAATCTGATCCACATTAGCAAATTCAATGGGGTCACTATAAATCTGAAACTTTGATAATGCAGGTGGCGCTGGAAGAGGTGCATGACTCGGATAGGGTGTAACTTCTTCAACATTATCCTCCATGTAGATAGATTCAGCCATCATGTATTCACTGCGTTTTTCATTAATAAGTTCCATCATCTCGTGGCTTTGCTTCTCCACAAGGGCTGCAGTAGCAGCTCTGTGATGTGACAGATCAAAGTAGTACATTGTATTAGTTACCTTTAGCAACTCTACCAGTAAAAACAAGCAATTTATAAGAATATATAGAAAGAAAGAGTAAGTTTGATCAATAATTGTTTGGTCGATAAAACGGTTACCTTTCATTTTCCAGCATCTTTCTAGTAAGAGATTCCTTCTTTTTGTCCCGTCTTAACGTCATATTCTTTTCCAAAGCATCTTTTTCTTGTTGGTGACGAAGAGTTAACACATTTTGGTCGTCTCGTTTCCTCTTCAGTTGCATTTCACGTTCAAAGCGGTTTGTAAGACGTTGAAGTTCTCTTTCCCATTCGTCCTACCAAAATAAAGCATTCTAAGACAGAATATGATTAATTGCGTCAACATACTCTAATCTCGTCCCTAATCTTTTTCTCTTCCTCCTCTCGATTATGTTTGAATTTCCTATACAAGTCATCTTCCTCTTTCCGGTGCTTCATCTCAAGTCGACGTTGTTCATCTCTGTCCTGCAAAGCAAACACACCATTATGTTTCTTCGTTCTTTCGTCATGACACCAGCAAAAAGCATGAGAACATTGTGTAATTTGCACTAAAATAAACAATTACTTATTGTATACTGTTATTATTCTTCTAAGTCATACAATTCGTTAATTCGTCACATGTCGCGGTGTTTATTGTCGGCGACATATTTTCATTCTTTGCATTCAATCGCAATGTGGGTGACACTACGAGTCATTAATTCACCTCCACGTCGAACAATTCATTCATTTTTTCTATAAGACTCACCACGCAATCCGATTCATTACTACACTCCAAACTTAATAAAGTCTGCAAGAGCAGAGGAGGTTGTAGACTATGTAGATTCTAGAATACTAATCACCTAATAGTGTGAATGAAGTGACTACATCCTTCGCATTTGCCTTGTCCAACTGTCAAGGACCGCATGGCGTGAGCGTTGATGTTGAGATGTTGAAAGCACATTAAATCAAATTAAATATGAAAGAAATGTTAATTTAATTTTAGTTGCGTGTAATGCAGAATTTTCTCCAAGGCGTTCCTTTTGCTTCGTTTTCTTGTTTCGATTGGATAAACCTTAAAATGCTTGAAATGTTCACTTGTCTATATGTGCATGGTTGGCGAGAAAGTTTTCTTTCTGGAACTACGCGCATACATCAGGCTCGCCAAACTATTTGAATTGAATGTAAAATGCACGGATGCAGCGATGCGGAGATGATTGAACCGTCGACGTTGATGAGTACATTCTTGGAAGAAATTATCTTGCTTTGCAAATATGGCGTGATTTTATTTAAATATTGATTTATTGATACGGAAAGAGTAAGGAAAATCTTCTGGGGTAATTTATGTTAATTCGTCACACATTTTATCACCTTGGTGCATTATAATCTCAATATCATTAATTAAATAAGTAGACCCATTCATAATTAGTTTTCGATACGTATCAAGTGCACCGATGACCAATTTACATAATGACTGGCTCCTTAGCATGCGTACCACACATTCTCACAAGCTCCGACGATCAATTCCAATTCCAGAATTGGAATAACGAGGTGTTTGTACTCGTACTTTTCTCTGTTAGCATGTACAATGTACTCACAATCATTTGTTGTGCTATTTATGCTTGAAAACAATTGACAATTCATAGAAATCTCTTTGGTAATAAATAATGACCAATAAACAAAATTCCCAAATGGAAGGTAAGATTAGAGATGCAATTAATCAATCAACGATTGTCTCAGCATAACTGGATATCTTTTGACATCATGGAGGAAGAAAGTAGCACAATCAATTAACTATATGCCAATCTCTAGCAGTAATAAAGTACTAATCTAAGCTAGACTAGAGTAAAAATAAAAAGTAATAAATTAGTTTAATTACACTGCACTATACATCATTTTTTCATCACGGTGGGATCACTTTATTGTATGCGCAAGGAATTAGAACATGACTTAAGCTCTAGAATAAGATTTCCATCAACAAATTAAAATATATTATTAACTATAAGTAGGCACCTCAAGTGTATAAAAACTTGTTTCTTTGATATGAGAAGAGAAAACTTGTTATTTCATGACTTGTTGACAGAATCAATGCTCTTGGAATTGCGATTTTTCCGCAGATAATCGAAATTACACACGTGATCGATTTAAAAATAACTTTCACTTGAAAACGAACTTTACAAATAGTTCAACTTGCAGCAATCACAACACCTTAGTAACAATTAAATAGCTGTCTTTGCAGTAATTAATTTTTATAGAGTTGAATGTGCTAGTTTCACTTTTTTGCTACAGAAATTCAGAATTATTTGCACTTTAAAAGAATAGACAACAATAATATCAAGTATTGCAAGCGTAATTAACAACAATTTAAAGCGTTTTAATTCAGCATTAATACCATTAGACAATGCCTGGTCTGGTCTGGTAAGTGCTGAGTTATAAATATTTTGCACATTCAATGCTTCAACTTTTATTTTTGTTGAATTTAGTTAGTAACAGTGTGCAATTTCTCGTTTTTTTCTCTTTGTTTTAAGTAAGTAATATTTGTTGTTGCCTTGATAGACGCTTAGAAAGTTTTTACTCTAAAATTTTCCTATTTGCTTAAAAAAACTCGCAAAAATAAGATAATATAGTGAAAAATTCAAATCAATCTTATTTTGTTATTAAATTTTTACTTTGACTATATGCTTGAAAATAATTTAATGTTTAAGCTTTAATACTTTCATGGCAATTACTACTAAATTTCTTTTGCATATTGCAAAAACAAAAATGAAATTCAGTTTTAATTGATTTTAGTTCATAAACATCAATTTCTAACTGAAATATTCTATAAAAATGAGCACTTGCAAGTTTATTGTAAGCTGTAACTATCATTAGCTCTCTGCTATAAATTTCCGCGAGAATTAACAATTTCCATCCGATCCACTTCACCCTTCTCTTCACACTTCATCTGCATAATAACTCACCAATCATTATCCATGCATTGTTTTATTATTGACATAGTTTGTGCTTTTTTTTTCAGCCAACTGGCACGAACGTGCCTAGTAGTAAACCACGTAAAGAAACATAATGAAGGAATGGGTGTGTTGCGTTCGGAAAATTGTGCTGCACGCTTGGAAGACAATGTTAGCTGACTTCGCCGTAGTACACTGGCTTCATTACATTATGCTGCAATTGTTCCACGACCTCCAAGTGTTTCAGCTTTGAGAACGACGCACGTTTCTAGTATTGTGTGAAACTGTGGCATTGCGGAACTGACGAAATATCGTGTGCAAGCACGACTTGAGGTAAAGAAATTAAGAGATACGTGGAGGACATGCAGGTTAATCATAGCTTATCGTGGTTCGGTAGAATTTACACGGTATTAAGACAGAGATTTCTAGTGGTTTCCTGCAGTTTTACTGAGTTTAACAATGTTTTTACAAAAAAAAAAAAAAATCATCAGTTTGAAGAGATATTTAGAAATTCATTACGTCATCAAATCTTGTCGAGTGTGGTCTGAGGACTTCCATAGCGGGCAACGATTAAGTCATGAGTGAACACGCGTGGATTCTGCATCCAAATGTTCGAGAATTGTTGAGCCAATGTCCTCGGAACATGTGTGACTTTTACGCGTGAGTAGGCAGCAAGTATAAAAATGTATTCGAGCTCAACAAAAAATCAATTTTGTACCCAAATCAGATAATAATTCAGCTGATGAAAAAGAATTTATTCGAATTTATGTGCAGAGAAAGTGAGTTAAATCAAAAATTCCAATCAAATTCCAGTCTAATAAACTCTGAAATTCGCTAGAAAGTGTTTATGCAAATCAACTTGCAGTCACAGTCCAGCTGTAACCAGAAATGTACTAATAGACTCACCAGATAACAATCAATCGGTTTCTCGTTGTGGGTCTTGTATGCCTTTTGAATCTCGGTTTGCTTCAATGCATGCGCAATGTGTAACGCACTGGCGTCAAACCTTCCATATTGGTATCCCGGCGAATCGTTGTGATTATGCTGAGGATAGTTATTAGGGCTGTATTGATTCCTATTATCAGTCCCAGTTGGTGAAATGGTCGGATGTGATGTCCCATTGGTATGTGTCCTAATATTAAGTGCTACAATAGCAAAAAGAATAAGATGAAAACAAACTTTACAGAAGGCTTGAAGGAAGTACCTTCTGCATCAAACGTCCCTCTCCCTGTACATCTAATCTGCTCATTAACAAAATTACTTGACTTGGGGACATTTAAAGCGCTTCTTATTCCAACAGAAGATCCATCTAGATGACCAGGACCTATTTTGGGGACATGACTACTGCAGTACACCTCCTTGTCTTCCTGTTTATGCTGGTTGTTGTAGTAGGTCTTAAGAGTCAACTTGGTACCGCACGTGGCGCATTTAAAGCACCCTGAATGGTAGAAAGTAAAATCTTTCAAGGGACCTACGCGATCCACCTGGTAGACAGTGTCCTGGCAGCGCAAGCAGGTGCTCTCGTAGAAGTTGGGCCGATACATCGCCATGTGGGCTGTTTGCATTTCACATAGGGTGGAATTCTTAGCGTTCAAGCCAATGGTTGAGTAACAGTAAGAATGGCAATAAAGCGTGGCGTAATTAGCTGAAACAATACGACACACACAGGAGCGTGTGAGGTGTGTGGAGAGGCGCGTTACATGCCGCGATGAACGCCGACGAAATGAGCAATTCGCTTTAAATCAAATCCCTAAGCAAGCCCCACAGGATAATAGTAAACCTTCACTTATGATCACTTCACTTATTTTGAATTTAAGAATTTAAGATGCTTGTTGGAAATGTTGCTGATGAATATCTTAGCACTCAATTGTTTTCAATTTGTGAGTCGATTGTAATTAAATCACTAGCACTGTAGAAACAGCCATGTTGTCGCTTGCACTCGCGTCGCAGTCACCAGTTGAGCAGGTAGTGCGCTACTAGCACTTGTGCGCCTGGTGTCCATTCGGTCTGCACCGTTTACACTCGGACCCCTTCTCCAGGTTGATGCTCCGTTCACCTGTCTTCTCGTTACTGTTCTCCATCATTCCCCTTGCTCTCTGTTGCCCTCTTTCTTTCGTATTTCCCACCCTGTTGTTTGCTGCAGGCCGCTGCAACGGTTGAGGCGTTCTCTTTTTGTAGTAAATACTTCGGAATAACTTCACGAACATGTTTAATTCATATCTCTGCGCGCGAGACCATTAATGAATGCGGATTAAACGTGCGCAGAGTGAAATTCCGCAGGTTGCGGCTTTCTGTGTCTTCGTTGCCCTGCTGAGTTCTTTACCTTCGCTCATTGCTCTTGCATAAGTGAAGAATGCGGTCGAGCTCTCGTTAGCCAGTATTGAATTTACTTGTTTCATTTCTTTGTTTGTTGGCTTGTCAGTTGATTGATTTTGTTGATTGATTGTTATGTGAAGGTATCTATTGCTGCGAGAATGTTGAGGTCCACATTCAAAGCTAAACAATACATATAGTTAGTCTAGTGGAGAATTACAAATGAAGATTATATCTGTTTCACAGTTGTATATTTTGATAAAATTTTAAAGCATTGAATTTCTTTAGCGACGCGTAGGCCATGTCCTTTCCAGCCCAATCGAAGAAATTTTCCTTTTCACCCTGAATTTGGTAGATGATCCAACAAGGAAATTCCTATAGAAATGCTATATCATGTCTTGATGATTCTCTGGACACAATATGATTTCAGTTCCATATTTGTATATTTTGTTATTCTGCTAGACATCATGAATGTACAACGTAAGTTTTCTTTATACCTAACATATTTCAATATCGTAGTGCCAATCATACGCAAAAAAAAAACTAATGAAATCATCAATCATGAATTATTTATCAAATTCAGTACATATGTAGTATCATTCTCCTGCTCCTCGTCGATTGCCATTTTCTATGTTGTCTTCCGCATCATGCATCGCGATAACTCGCAAGCACAGCCAAAAAATCAATTTCATTCTTGCCGGCATACCTAAAAATTATTGCACAAACGCGTCGTTTCAATGTTCCAGTATCAGTTAGCATTGCGAGTCAGATAAAAATATAATAAATAATTCAAACACAATTAGACAATAATTGCATTATACACATTAATATAGAGTACACACTTCTCGCCAGGATCTCCAATACCACAATTTGCCCAATCACATTCCCTGCAGTCGTGAGAGGTGCGTTGATAAGAGGACTGTAATCATGTGATAAGTCGAACTAAGAGATTTAAAGTCCTTAATTGTTTCACATTGTTTTACATTGATAACCTAGTAAGTCGTTGATTTATGTAAGTTTCCAGCATCTCTATAGACATAGATAACTTTGGAATTTAAAAAAATACTCGAACGGATTAGTTTTAAGTTTCGCAACTTGTCTTTCTTCTTATAGTGTGTGTTGCTGTGTTAATGCAGACATTGTCACAGACACGCAAAAGTATACTTTTACATAAAGTGTTTAAAAAGTGTTTTAAAATTGCTCAGGATGGTTCCAGATTCAAATTTCAGGGTTGTAGCTCGCTAAAGTCTAATAGTGTAGTTATGTTACCATCATTGCCATATATTGCCGGTGATAGTGGGTTGCTGGCTGGAACCATTCGAACCATTCAGTGACATATTGCCGAACTGCATCGGCAGCGTAGGCTGGTTGAAGAAAGGATTCGCCTGCGGTGTGTTTTGAAGTGGTTGCTGCTGCTGTTGCATTAGATTGGGAAACACGTTCCCAGTTGGCTGTTGAGGTTGTTGGAACTGCTGAAATTGGTTATTACTCATCATATTGCCTGATGACGGAGCAAATTGATTCGGGAATTGATAGTTATGTTGCGAGGGCGCTTGGTGCGGTTGCTGGAAAGAGTTCTGCATTGGCATATTCTGCATACTGCCGAATTGTGGATTTCTAAATTGATTGGACTGATTTTGGAATAGCTGTGAATTCTGCTGTGGGATTTGTTGGCTTGGGAATTGGTTCCCACCGAATTGCATACCATTTTGCATCGCTTGGAAATTAGTCTGTTGAGGCTGTTGTCCAAACGCATTGAAATTCTGAAAATTCGATTGTTGTTGCACACCTTGCTGTATTCCTTGGAAATTTGAGTTGAACTGTCCACTAGGTTGCTGTGAGGTGAAAGTGTTGAAATTGTTCACGGGAGGTGCTGTAGCATAAAGTGCTAGGATACTGTCTTTCGTCAACTTGGCTTTCTCCTTCTCAGTGGGCACAGTCTGATTGAAGAAACTTTCCTCTTCACTCTTGATATCTACCTTTTCTATGCTCTCCTCCTTCTTGGGTGTTGTTACATTACCCCCATGCCCTACATTAGCACCACCAGTGCCTACACCGGGTACTGGTCCAGATAAAAAGTTACTAAAGCTATCATCCCCATTCTGTAACCCCAGCAAATCCGACGTATTACTCTTACGCTCCCCAGTCTTGGCAATAGCAGCAATTGGTTGAGTTGTAACTGGCACGTTCTGCACCCGTCCTGGTTTTGGACTGGCATTCTTGGGCTTAGGCAATTGCGGCACCTCCACAGCACCCATCGACTTCTTTTCTACCACCGCGCCCTTCTTTTTGCGCCTCTGCCGCTCAATCTCCTCGTCGATCTCCTTCTCCCAGTTGACTTCTGGTAGTGTCGGTGGCACCCATTCACGTGCGATGTACTTCTTGTGTTCATACTTGGCGCGAATGAAGGTCTCCAGGCTGGAGTCATTCTGAGGACGTCGAAAGTTATCCGGGAGATTAGCTTCGTAAACGGCGCGTGCTCGTGAGTTGCCCATTTGTTGTAAAGAGACGACTTGTTCCGGCGTCCAGGAGTCGAGGTTGACTGATTTGACTTTCGAGATGTGTACGCCAAGGTTGCGATGGATGCCGGCACAACGAATGCAGAGGAATACGCCAAGGTTCCAAGAAGCCCATCTTGGACCTAAAATAATAAAAGAAAAGAGAGTAATATGACGCAAAACCAGTGGGTTGCAATAGAATTGAGTGGAAATTGTGTTGGAATCATTGGAATTTTGGTTAAAAATGAGTCAGAGCAGCAATAAACAAATAACACTCGGACGAAAGTGATTTGCTGTTGTAGTACACAATGGTCAGTGCATAATGATAGTCGCCCACTGTTTTTATCACAATCCACACAGTTAAGTGTAACAAATCAGAATAATGTTTCGTGAACACGCCAGTTTAAACCGGACTAATTCAATTTAATTTGATTCCACAGTCTAGATTTCTCTTTATTGTATAACACCTAGTATAGTTTCTAACAATTAACTAGCAACTACCATTTTTTGCTAACAATACAATTTCTACTTTTAGCAGGCAACAATAATTTTTACTCTTTTACTCTTTTGATTCATCAATTTTCTCATAGTTTTACTCAGTTCATCTTCATCAAGCAAGGCAACCAACAAAACAAGTGGTGCAGCTAATTAGGAATCAACTAAACATTTGCATATAATGATTATTAATATATAATGTATTATCGTATATTGTTACCTTTTGAGTCGCAGTCCACGCAATATTTATTATCCTCGTCGCGGAGCAGCGCGTTGAGGACTGACAGGCACTTGTCCTGCAGTTGTTTCGCCTTGTCTTTGTCCGCCTTGGAGCTCATTGTAAAAGTGATGCCTACCTAGAACGCTGTATAATATCACTGGGACGCGTGAACGCAGACCGCGGCGCACTCCGTCCGATATCGCTAAACTGTGTACGTAAAAGTAATTAAGCTATGGCCTAGTGCTGTTGACACCACAGCGACGACGACGACGATGCCATCGCCAAACGTCAGCGGCGCACTGTGCGCAAGTCGGTGGACGTCGATTTTTGTGATGGTGCTGCCGCCGCCAAAGTATTTTAGAACTAATATTAAATATTAATTGATTGAAGTAAAACAAAATACACATAAAGCATAATAATTCATAATTGTAAATGATTGTTTATTACGGAATTGAAGTTGATTGTCTTTGAAAATACTTATTTACCGCAATACTCACTTACCTAAAAGTCCCAGTAGGGGCGCTGTGTAAAGCTCATTTCATTTGTTTCTCCAGACGTGCAACCATTTTAATATTTAACGTAAATTCTAAGTTGTTAGCTGAAAATATCTAAAACATCAGAAAAAAGTGTTAAACCTCATCGCAATACTGTGCTTTCGTGTACACGGCACGAACCATCATTAAAGTAACGTTTTCTGCGTATTTATACAAAAATAAGAGTGCATGGATATTGTGCTCAACGCGTTCTGTTAATAACGCTACATAAAATGCGAATTTGTCTGTATTTTTATCTTACAACATTATACTTACAATACTCAGTACCAACAAAATACATCAATCAAAAATTTAAATCTGCAACTTACTCTTAAACTAAATCCTTCGTCTCTTTGTTCCTGGTGTAACAGTCAGTGGGCTAGCAGCTTTGGCCCCATTAGTCTCATCTGGCTTTAAACTACCCCTTGTAGGCCTCTTTGCTGGCCTTGGAGACTCCTCTCTCCTATTAATCTTTTTCGTTTCTTCCTTGGGAACACTTATAGAGTTTCTTCCCTTATTTGTCTTGGATTTAGGTTCTGAATCCTTCTTAACCTCTTTCTTTGCAATAGGAGTTTTAGTTTCTTTGACATCTTTATCTTTACTATCTCTTCTTGGTGTTTCACTCTTAGTATTCCTTGTATTTGTTGTTGTTTTAATTTCTTCCTTCTTGATCTCCTTCAGGTTCTTAGGTGTCTCCCTTCCTTTCTGTGTCTTCCTCTCATCTTGTTCCTCCTTTTCTTTTTTTCGTTTAAATGTGGAAAATTCAGCATCTGGCAGGCGAAATTCCCTCTCTTCATTTGGGAATGGCAGTGTTTCATTTTCATTAAGAGCTTGGAGATTGTACATTGTCTCAAGTTGAGTCCAGATTTTTGAAGATGGGATGTCTTTCTTGGTGGCTTCAGCCAATTTCTCGCATATGAATGCCATTTGAAAGTGTTTGTTTACTCCTGAAATGTGAATTGTTAATGTATATGTTAAATATTTGAGAAAATATCAATAAACATGAATGCAGGGAGGTTAGTTTGCTTACCGACTGGTTTGTGACCGACCATTGCGTCCAGTAAATATCCTTCATTTACAACGCTCCACTCGAAATCTTCCATTTTGTTCGATTTTGATGTTTTTCGCTGGATATGGGATTAATAGCATTTCATTTTATTATTAAATTCCCGGTGATTGAGATATATTTGTCAATGTTGAGAAGCAAAGCAAGCAACCGAAACAATATTTAATGCAGTCGGGTTATTCTAGTTGGGATATAGTCCAAAAGGTGGATCTACAATTACTGTTTTAACTATTCCACAATAGCATTGCACAATATTTCCAATATTTCCGAACATAATTCAATTGAATATATTTTGGGTATAGCTATATTGCTCTTATAGATTGTCAACAGGTGAGAAATGTAGCACATCTTCTAACAAATTGTGTGAAATTTTTAGCGTTTGAGTTGAATTTGAGTCGAAATTAAGAAGGTCGTAAAAGTAAAAATATATAATCGTCTCAAACTATAGAATATCTGCTCTTCTAGATGCCCTTTTTAGTAGTAGAAAATAATACGCAATTTAAATAAAATTATTATTATTATAGTGAAGCACGATTGAATGTTTCTTCAACTCCAGTGGCTTTCAATGAATTTCAATTCAATTCTTGCGACAAGCAGAACAAATTGAAGGTTGTCTTCTACCACGCGTTTTCTTGGAAAATAATCCACGTGAATTCATGCGCAGTGTGTTAGAGTGCTATTGGAATGAATTATGGCATAAAAGAGGCGCAAATAAAAGACTCGCACGCGCGTCAACAGGTAAAAATCCCGGAACTCGTGGTTGCTTCGGTCCGGTGCGATGGAGACTCCGGTCAACGGACGGCCTGCCGGTCATTGCCTGCGATCGCCTGCTATCTTGTCGGAGGCGCTCTTCGCCTCGTCTATAAATACACGCGCTTGGCTTTGTATACCAGTTATGTAAGTAGGCAACAGGCAGTCGCGAAGAAAACAACCTGCCTGTGACTTTTTACGTGGATGCTCAAGGTGAGTTCATCCGAATGATAAAAATTGGAAAACAGCTTCAAAATAATGGCAGGGAGTGGAGAAGCCATCTTGGAATTGATCATCTACGGTTGGAAAGCAGGAAAAGGATGTTGGTTTTATTTGATGTACTTGTATCATTAAGATACATCTATTCTTCATCTATTTTTTGTGCTTAGTTATCTGATTTGCTCTAGTGTCTAGAATTATTATTTTTGACAAATTTCTACAAGAATTAGTAAACACACATGTATTGTGGAATGAACGGTAATACCAACTGCTACGTTTGTCGACACATCGGCTTTGATTGCAATAAACAAAGAGAGCTCTTTAATTGCGGCTTTAATGTCTTTGAATAGCAATGCATTTATATTGCTAAAGTGTCTGAATATGCTAAATTACTCACTATTCACTTTTTTCCTCACTAGTATATGAAGAAAATTATGCGTTCCTGGGAAAGTCTCAAGCGACTGTGTGTGTCTTTCAGTAAGCCACAAGATGACTTGTCGAAATTGCAATTGCTGATTGGGCAAATAGCAGTATAAATCCCTGCGAATCAGTAATTATTGCGCATAAATGCGCACGCAAATTACGTTAAATAAGTGGAAAAGAATACAGTTATTTCATTCAATAGAGTGTACTTGCAAAACGCAGCGCAAATTCATCAGACAAACGTTATTTTAATGGGTTTATTGTTTCTTGATACAAGACATCCAAACATTCAAATTTCTCTTCTGAAAACTCTATTTTCCAAATAAATTTTTTCCACTACTACTACTAGTATGTTTCTAATGCATTGCATCCCAACAGACAATAAGAATATTGCAATCCCAATGGATAAAATAGTTAAAACAAATGACAATGATGTAATGCACTATCCTTCAATTTGTGCAATTCATATTCAATTCCAGCGCCGTTATATAAACATGAAAACATCTATTAAGCAAAATAGACAATACTCAATATTCACTAGTGCCTTATACACAATATGCACTTATGCATTTCTTCCAACCGCATCCACTAGATAAGAATACTTGAATGACAAAACACGCCTGTATGCCTGTATGCTAATTTTAGTGAATCTATGTTAATTGATTTGTCTGTTTGTCTGAAATTTATTTAGAAAGGGTCTAATGCACTCTGACATTGGCAGAAAAACACAGTTTACTTAAATTCCACCTGTTTTTGGTATTAATTGATATCCAGTAATTGCACAGTTCGAAACAGACGTCATTCGCATAAAATACCTGTTTGACTTGAGTTTGCTAAAATTAGTATAACGAGAAAATAATTACCATCGGCGCAAACTAATGAATATTTGTGACAGTCAAAGCATCTTTCTACAAGCTCTAGTCGCACAATCAAGTATTTTCCTTTTAAAATGCTGAAAATTAAATGAATAGGAATTACAAGAATCATTTGCCTAACAAGCGTATTTAACTTTCTTAGAGAACTGAAAGAGGTAGAGTCGTAAACTCGTCTGAGACCTATTCTGACGTTGCTTTCTGACCGGAAATCGTTGGAAACTTGGGAATAACCTTTAATTTCAATTCTTCAAATGTTCAAATGAATTCTATTTATGCTACGTTATCATTGAAATAATTGATCGTAGTTTGTAAAAAGGTTGAAATGTCGCTTAGTTTTCAGACGGTTTAATGTTGGTATTGTCAAATTATGAATACTGATTGTGATGCGTTGGCGCACGTGTCTATGAATGATAAGACACCGTCGGTAGTGACTTGGCTAAACTTGATTATTATTCATGTTGGTTCAGTTTGGGTTTCTGGATTACCTTTGTATAATACTGTAGTACATGCTTTTAATGTGTATATTTGCGTTCAGTGAGGTCGTCATTTAATGATGTACTTAAATATTGATTTTTTTTTTTTAAATTTCTTTTGCACTTTATATCTTTGCAACTTCGTTCATTTAAAAAAATATATATTACAACAACATGAAACTGTGTATTTAATTACTATAATTAATAACAAAAACTACGGCGTTAAATGATATAAATTCTGTAAAATGTTCACAATTCACTTTACGTCCATCTCCATACAATTACAGTGCACCAGCAATAAATTGATTAAGAAACGTCCATGTATCATCATATTATTATATTACATTACGCAAAATAAGATAGCGCACACGTGAGGAACATGTACCAATGTGCACGATTCCATTGGATTCCTAATTGGGTCAGAGTTATTAATTGGTTTCCTCGAGTTTCTTGCACAACGCACCGAATTAAAGGTAACGACTTGTTACTTCTAATTGCAACAGATACTAGCTTACCCAATTTCGAAGCAATTAAAATATTTACTCATAATAAAAAGTGATCTTTCTTAAACTGTAATCAAACCGCTTGCATATCATCAGCAGGTAGTTTAATATGGAAGCAATTAAATTTCAAGTCTATTATAACTGGCATCATCTATTCTTTCATATTTTTTTTCTGTTATGTAGCCGTTGTGTGCTTCTAATATGGTATCAATTTCCTCAATCATGTGGCTGGAACTGGTCACAGTCACTGCGCCCTGCCATTAGTGTATTTTATAATAATTATACGCTAATGAACAGGTAGCGATTTTCAAGAGGCCGGAAATGCTGCTTTTTACGGGTGCCGATTAATGTCGGAAGAAGAAAATTAATTAAATTGGTACTCATAACTTTTAAACTGCAACTATTAGTATTCTACTTTTTTCTTATTAAATTCAGCTAAAAGTAAGGTGTAAATCCTAAATTAAAACTCTCAATATATCAATCTGTTAACACCTAACCTATTGAGATTCAAATCACTAACAACCTACCACTCTGTTTGTCAACAAATCAACCTATTTGTATTTACTCACGTGTTAAATACAAGTAAACAACAAAAGAAACTAAGATTTGTAAAATAAATCGTAAACTGATTGTATAATTGTTCATAAAAACTACGTCCTCCGCTCAGTCAATTAAAATAAAGTACATACAAGGTTTGATTGAATTCTGATTGATTTGTTTACGCTTTCAATATATTCCACTTAGTTGAAAACCAGTTCTCTAAATGTACCAATCCTGTGCTTTAATGCGGTGGAAACAAAGATTAACTTAGCAGAAAGCAAATGAAATTTAAAGCAAATTGTGAGAAAAAAAAAATATTAGAATGGACGTAGTAAAAATTGATTGATGATGCGTGACTAGTACGACAATCTCTTTATACTAATACTAACTAATATTGTTGAGCACACTCTAAGGGAGAACTGTGCTAAATCAAGAGATGAAACCTTTTGCTTTTAACCTCAAGATTATAAAGGCGTAATCTTTGGAATCCATTCAAAGAGAAGTAAATCAACAAGTGCATCAATATTGATCTATTGACAGGAAAGTGCATGCAGGATATTATACTTCATATCAAGTTGAATAGTAATGGTACATGTTTTATGCTGATTTGTTGCTAATGTGATCTTGAGACGGGTATTGCCAAAGTACATCAGTTTATTTCTTTTCAAGTGGACTTTGTTTTATGCATTTGCTTACCTCACTTTTTTTCTTCTTCTTTATGTCTCTAGCTCATAACTGATATCAATAAATTTATTTCAAAACGTTTTTAGTGCATGAGAAGAATAAGAAGTAATATTCGCAATTATATAATTAAACTATATAAAAGTAATTACGCATATGATAGCTTTAAATAGTTGTCATAAATTTGTCTAGACTGTAATCACTTTAAAGGTCTGACCTTGATGAGTAATTAGAGGATGGGGATTAGAGCGTTGAGTTACTTCTTGCACTTGCTTCCTTATGACTGCTTTTCAACACACTGAGAAAGTCATCAGGGAGTAGTGGTTCTCATTGATTGTTATATTTCACGAAGAAGTTCGTTGCAACTACAGTTATGAATTATTCATAATTGCGTATTTAATCTGCTTACGATTTATTACGGCAGAAATAAGAATTAAGATTTATTTACGTTTATTTGATAAAATTTCTTAGTTTTTCAATAGTATTTTGCAACTTATTTGAACAGTAAATACACTAATTTTCTGCTAGTCACTATCAATTTTTCTACGGTTATCATAGATACATAGATATTTACTAACCATTATCATGCCCCAAATTACTTTTCCCTTGCCATGCACACGCCGAATCAAGAATGAACAAACGCGTAAAAGTTACGTAACCAGCGAGAAAATGTACGTGATTACAGTTACCTTGCCGATGCCGCGGCACGGTGCTGAATTATAGTCACACCGTACCTTCCATCTATAATCTTCACCGTGTCTCCTCTAAACTTCAAGCAGCAATAAATGCACACAGTACAGGTAGAACCAGTATCGCCTGGACCCCTCCATATCCGAGCACTCACCATCAAAACTCACGCCATACAAGGCCCCCAAGGTAGGTCTCTGTGTGTGCCTTCTACTTCTCCTCCAGGTAAGCCTCACTTACCTGCGCCGTGCTGCCGTGTGCGACCCGGCAAGCACAGTATCACCAACGCTCGTCGACGGTGCGGAGCTGCGTGGCCCGTGTGTGTGCGTGTGTGTGTGTGTGTTGTGTGTGCGCGGGCAGTGCCAATCTCTTTGGACATTCTTCCACTGCATCCGCTGAAAACAATTGGTGCGCAATCGGTGGTAGTGCGCGGTAGTAAACTTGGCCGAAAGCCCGAAAATGCACTGCTTCCTAACGTGCGCGTGGCCTGTGTAGACGTGTAGCCGAAATTGCGGTGTGTGAAAACACGCGTGCTGTACCTATGCCTACCTGTTGATTGTGTTTTTTACTCTCTCTGCTGCTCTCGTGCATGTTGTGGCGTGTGTTGCCGAGTGTGAATCCTGTCTGCGCAAAACCAAATCACTACGGCTTGAATTAAACTAGTTATGATAGAAAACAATAGTTCACTATTTACAATACGTAAACAACAACGTACTTAATTCACCGCTCTACTGCAAACTCGACTGTGATCTATTCTGTTATCAATTAACGCATGACAATCGCACTGATAGCTCGAGCAAATACTGCGCGAAGAGATAAAACGCCACGCGTTTCAAAGAGTTTCTAAGCGACACTTTCAAATCACTTCTTGATTTTGCCACGCCGTGCGCACGGGCAACATGGCCGACTAACCGTACTTCAGCCACTTGTTAAGTCACCTTCTAACCTGACCTGGACAGTGAGAGGCCTGGAAGAAATGCATTGTCCACCTGTAGGGCCTTAGAATTGACTCCAGCAACGAGTGACTGAAGAGTATTCAGTGACTACGGCCGATGAGCATCAAAGGCGTCAATATGATCGGGCCACATCATGTCTGCGTGCTGTACGTGGCCACAGCCGGCGTGCAGGGCCCACTGATGGGCTCCGATGAGCAGGAGATCGTGCTGCTCATATATGTGATCATCGATGTGGTGCAGAACAAGGTGAGAGGTGCATTGCGCGGAACATTCCTGAGCGGCTCTACAGTTCTTGCATATTGTAATGTTGTATAGGCAAAGATACTCCACCAATAATAAGCAGCACGTTTTTTATGACTGCAGTTGGAAGTGTTGTGCGCGCCGCATTGTCGCGCTTTTTGCATGCAAAACATGCAAATTACTCAATGCTGGCTTTATTATCGTGTGGCTGCCTTGCGACACTTGTAAGGAGCGAATACATATTTCGCTCCTTACAATAAAGGTTTATTGAAGAGGTTTATAGATGTCTGGCGAAAATGTCATTATTTTTAACGTTTTTACGATGGAATTTGCGAAAAATCATGCGCAATTCTTATTTCGTATTTTGAAAACTCTGAGAACAATTTTACCTTTAAGACCAATTTTTTCTTTAAAGTGATGATATTTGAAAATTTATATATTACCTCGACCCTGTTTTAGCTTAGCACGTCTTTGGAAGCTTAAGCAAATTAAAATTGAAGTTATCATGCTTTTAACAAGATGTGAGCTGATTTAAACAAGCAGTCTTCACTCGTTTCACTGGTTCACAGATGGAGATCTTTGAAACAAATTGTGCATTGTTTTACTTATTTATTTTACACTATATTTTGAACTTGCAAAATTAGATTGCTCCATTCTCTATAAATTTCCTAAAATTTAGTATCTTTTAAGATGTAGTACCTTGTAGGTAGTTGGAAATTAGTTTTTAATAGCTTATTATGATTTTTACAGCCCTACAGAAAAATTTAGATAGTTCAAGTGCGTCGGATAGTATTTTTAATGCAAATACTCTGGTGATAACAGCGTTATTCGCGTGACAAATATGCGCAAACCCAGTGATAATGGCGGAATGCAAAATACTCAGTATGTTGCGTTCATTATATTGGCGGCCATACCAAAAATTTCTTCAATTTTTACGTATAGCTTACTGATAGTTTTTATCATTGCATAATTTGATTATCGTATTCTCATCACTCTGTCATCGAAACCCGACGTCAACATCTTTTTTTTCTTCTCAAACATTTTTAAAACCTCTGCGTGTTTCTAGTTGATAGTTATTTTATTCCGTGTATTGTACGTAATATTCAGATACACATACGTAATAACGATGTAATTACGACGAAATGTTGCAATGCAATTGCTTCGCGACGGATAGAAACAGACACGAAACGCACAAATTTTGTTTTTGTTAGATTGCTGATTGACCTAGGGAAGGTATAATTGTTGAATAATTGCAATTAAGGAATGATTAGTGCATTATTTAACCGTAATATTATATTTACAGTATTAGAAAATGAAAGAAAAAATGCGAGAAAAACGAAATTAGTCTGGAGAGAGAATTAAATTAGAGGGAAATTTGTTTAAATGATGTCATGCTTCAGGTTAAAGCTTATAATCATTTTTAGTATGGTTCACTATCTGAAATTGGTTACAAATAACTAAATCTTTATTCAAAATTGCGCTTCTTTACATTCTAAGATTTGATATGCACAAAAAAGTAAAGACCAAAACTGCACAAAGTCCCAAAGTCATGAGAAAGTCGCGTCTTGTTGGCATTAATGTTGCGGAATCTATGAATGAAAACTCCCAGAGCCTGGAAAATGCTTAATGCTGCTAATAAGGCGTGAGCTACTCCTCTAATGTGAGAATCTCAATTCAAGATGCAAGACTCAAGATCACTTGATCAGTATTACTGAAAACGGTAGCAGACAAAGAAGAGTTCTTCTATTATTGTATGTTTCTGCTTGATTGTCCGTTCTATAAATACTGTAAAATGCCCAAAGGGGATATTGGTGCAATTATAAAGTGGCGAAGAGAAAATTAATTATTCACTTAATGCATCATTTACGTGCACTTTCCACCAATCATATTTCACGCAAATGTCATTTTAATAAATTCAGCTTTCTACATCATTTAGTTATGAGTGCATAAAACAGTTTTCGTAGATTGGGAGTTATCTATATTTTGCGCCGATCGGCGTTATCCATCCATCATTACTGTAGCTTTCTCGGTGGTGTGCACGGCTTGGTGATATTATAAACACTGCCGACACTCAAATAAGGCCTGAAATAAATTGACATAGAGCGGCAAACACGTGAGGATATTACCCAAACTGGTTGTAATTTAAATTTTAGTCGAAAAATACGACGAATGGTTGTACAGTTTTGGTCGCGGCTTTATTTAGTGAAATTTATCTAGTGCGATGCATTCAATGTTAATTTCGTCGAAAATATGTGCGGATTTATTTAAAATGCAATCCAACTTATTGTTGGGGTTGTTTCCACGTTAACCGAATACTAATGAGATTCACGACCGTGAGAGTTCCGGTCAGCGAGGGCACAATTTCCTGCCTTTTTTAGGCAAATAAATATTCTTCCAAAAAAAAAAAAAACAATCAATGCTTTCAATTTTATTTTCATTTGGGTAAAGTTTTTTATTTAGACGTACAAAAAGTGCAATTTGCAATTTCCTATTTATTCCAAGTCATTCTCAGGAAGAAATAAGAAATCTTGTAATTTGATAGTGACTTAAAGCTGTTAAACTCGAATTGCTCAGAAAATTGTACTAAACCAAACGCGAGGCGCTGTGAAGCTGGGAATATGCCAAGAATTACACTTGTAAAATCTTCTCAGCGCAGGAAAAAAAAATGGGCAAAGAAAGAATCGATGGAGCGAAGAGCTCACGAATCTAGCGAATTCACAACGCTTCAGCGCTCAACATTGCGCCGTATCTACAGCCACCGAAGAGAAGAATGAAAATTGACGTGATGGAAATGTTGTTATAACAGTGCTATTGCATTACTTTCAGTTCACGCAACATCGAAATGTACTTAACTGTAACTTGCTAAAGCGCACAAAGAAAATTGAAGAGTGTAGATAGCAGTTGTCACAACAATTGGATAGTTATCAATTTGATAATTTAACCATGTACTTGATTTGTTGTATTTTATAAATGTTTCTGATGACTTTTAACTGGTTGACATGTTTTAAACTTACTTCCACTGCAGTTTCAAAATGCCTACATTTTAGTATTCCTATGTCGTAAGTTTTCCTGCGAGAAGCAGCTTAACCTTTAGCCTTTTGCATATAAACCTATATTATATGCAAAGCGACATTGTTTTAACATACTTCGTGCATTTTGATGAATATTCTAATGAAAAAATGTCAATACGAAAATAATCTGCGCAATGCATTGTTTTTTATAGGGAAAACTATGAAGTGAGAGTGTTTTGATAAGAACCAGTAAGATACGCTTCAAGATTTATCGTCATTGGAATGTTTTTTTTTTCTTCTTAAAAGTGTGATGTGAATTAGTATCAAAGAATGTAAATTATTGTTCAACAAATAATAAACAAAGCCCAAAAAAATACAATAGCAATGCCAAGTGAAGGTCACAATTTCATCATGGCTTAAGACACGTAAATTAAACACATGTTTGATTAGATTCCCAATATAAAGTTACAAACAATTGCTTTCTATTTTTAGGTTGTTGGTTTGCAGCAATACCCAATCCGCCCTTCGGCAGCCGATGTAAATGAGAACATCCTCTCCGAGCAACTCACAGCTGACTCGGTGCTTACCGACGAAGTTATCAAAACCTCCGGCCGCCTCCTCGAAACAGCTCTCAGTGAATTCGACGCCTATTGTCGGAGCATTCATATTGATCCGTACACTTCCGGCTTTCGCCTAATTGGGGATGGACAGCTTCCACTCAGACAGTGTTTGCACCCTGAGGCATGCAGGAAGGATCTTGAGTTGCCTTTCTATTACACCACTTTCCATGATCTGAGGAAGGAGGTGGCCAAGTTTACATCACAGACGGATGAGATGCCTGGCAGTATTGGGGACATGTTGACTGGTATCCTTTTTTGATCTTGCGTTGTTTATATTGTTATTTTGGGTAGAGCTAGGGAAATGTTGATTATGGGCGAATTGTAAATGCCAGTCACGCATTGTTGCGCGATTGTTGAGCGTGATTTCACTCGAGTGTGGAAAATGGAAAGAACGGAGTTTTTAATGAGCGTGGTCGGAAGTGATTCATCTGAAATCACTGTTGGATGCATAGCAAACTTTTATGAAGAGTTCTTGTTTGTTGGCAATTCTTCACTGAAGTGAATGCTGATATATGTTTTTTGAGCCATTCATTCAAATAGAATTTAAATTTGCAAGTTGGACGCTCAGTTGGTAGCTGTTGTGGTTTCGACTGCCACCTGTTGCACATTTACAACCGGCAGCAGAACCCAGCAGGCGGAAACCGAGTGCGATTTGTGTTGGCCGCTTGTAATTTCACAGCAAGCTGACAGATGTCGATTGTTGTTGCTTGCGGTACTTTTACAATCATAAAATTGATACTTCTATGTGGAAACCATTAATTAATTAATTTATTATTATTATGTACTTTAAGTTAAATCAGATATATATAAAGGAATGACACAATGTTTCACAAATTATCATCACAATTTTAAGCAGTGTTAATTTCTTGTTGCATTGTTATATTGTTAGAATTACGATATTTCCTTAATTAAATTCCTGCAGCACTAGAATTAAAGGCGGAAGTCGAAAATGAGTTCTACAAGCGGGATGCCAAGGATATGGTGAATATTGTACAGAAACTAATTAGCGAAGGTGAGTCCTACTTCAGCTACTTGGCTACAATTCACAACATGGCGACGCACTTTCTATCAGCAATTTACTTTTCCCTCTAATGTAGTTTACTGCAAGAAGTTGCAAGTTTATAATTAATATTTAATTTACTTTTAAAATATCGTATTTGCCTGCAGTATCCCGTTAAATTAAAACCACTACCGAAGCCGAGACTGTCCTAAAATCATGCAATCTTTCACATAAATTAAAAATTCTAACACTGAGAATTTTCTTTTGCAGGTCATCGATTTGAGACGCCTGAAACGGTGATCCTTGCTTTGGAACCAGGAATTTGGTAAGTGCCTCAAAATACTAATTTAGACACAATCAGAATATTCTGCTTTATTTCGTGGCTCCAATCGATTTTCTTACCCAAAACTCTTTTCCGTTCTCGCCCATCTTCGAAAAATTTATACAGCACGCAAATAAGTTATTTCCTTAGTAGTTTGCCCTTTCATTTTATTTGCACATTCCGAAATGGTTGAATTCGAGATAAACCATTTTGCTGTGACTGGTTTACCCCCAGTGCAAGCTTGGAATATATTCACTATGCTCAGTCAAATATCAACCATGACCAATTTAGTTAGTCACCAGCCGTGGAAAACTCAATAGTTGCAACCATCAACAGCGAACAAGCGAACGAACGATGCAACGCGAATTGTTGTTACAAGAAAAAAAGTGCTTGGCCAGCTTGTAATTTAACACTGTGAGTGTAACATGAAGACGCCGATTACACAAACATAAAATAATGCAGTGCTTCTTAACAGGGTGCTCTAAAACCCAAATCAAATGACTTACGAATTCGCTTTCATTATAACTTGTTATCGCGATTGAATAATCTCTGTATCGTAAATATTTTCCCATCGCCGATGGAACGTTGCTTGCCTGTATTGATCTGTTTTCATTGGTTTAGCACTTGAACTTTGATCAACTTGAAACACCTGAAATAAGGTTTTCACCTTAGCTCGTGGAAAAAGTCCGCGTTAGCTGCCTGCCGTTAGTTGTTGTAATCCCCATTTTACGCAGCCATCAGCCAAGCTCGAAGTAAACTAAACTCTTATCTTCAACGTCAAGGCATATTTTATGATTTCGAATGGATTTAAAGTAGGTTTAAAGCAAATTGTTTACTTGTTTATTTTATTGTACATTCATGAACAATGCCTTATATGTTAACTCTTTACAAGTTACAATTCATCAGTTTTTAAATAAACACTCGCCGGGGTCCTCAGGTTACACCAGACGCAACTCAAGAGGTCTCACAATATTTGCATCTCATAATTGCCAATAGGAGCGTTGGTTATCTGCTAGAAATTACCACAACACCTTGTCTATGAGATTTATTCATTTCGTTGGAACCTGCGCTTCGGCGTTATTTCACGCCGCGCTAGTCGTCGTTATCGCTGACTTATCAGTTATTGAATGGAACCAATGGCATGGCCATAACACCACCACCGCCGCGTGCACTAGTCTTGGCTCAGCCGGAGGCGCAGCCGCGGTGCCAACTATCAGTCCACGTTGCGAGGATGCGATAACTTTTAACTCGGCGCGGTGATACAGATAGGTCCCTGATAAGTGTGCAGAGTGTGTGGACATCACTAGTCAATTCTCGTGCCATAAGTTCCCTAAAAAGATTGCGGACAAGGTTCTGCTAACGTGTCTGCAAGAAAGTGGAAATAGCGATACAGTTACAGGCTAAGAAGGAGTCGATTGCTCCTCTGACGGATTATGTAATAATAATAATTCATTACTAAAGTAGTTTGGAGTTGCTTAAGTTTTGAAGCATATGAGTTTACAACGTGGAGATTGTCCTTAGTGGATAGTATTATTATATCAACAGGTATGAGATTGTTGTATTTGAAAATAGGCGAACACGTGAATATTTGAGTTCAAGTTTTTAGATTGTTTATGTCGGTTGTTAGTTTATAGCACTGATCAGCGAGTGATGATTTTAATGTACTAGTTTTCAAATGCATTAAACTAGTTTTCCTTCTTCCCGTCTACTCTTGCATGTTTTGAAAGGACGTTTCATTAATAGGGTGTGGATCTATCTATCAGCTGTTCTTTTTCTCTGCGGTTTTCTTTACTTTTCGTTTGCTTCAAAGCAACTGGTTGCAGTTTGTATTGAAGAATCTCTAGGAAATCTGCAACTTGGTCACCCCGACTGTGAGTGTAGTTGAGGGTGCAGACGAGAACCATTTCTGGTTTGTTTGTTCAGTGGAGTTTAGTTAGTTTCCGAGTGCGATCTGCAGCGAACGCGCCGCAATTGAAAGATAACAGAAGTCGAAGAAATTTTAGTCTCTGTTTTCGGTGCCTAGCGACCTAGAACTTGTAATGCTGAGTTTTCCTGAATGGACTTCAATAAAATTTTTGCGCATTTACTAAAAGCTGATGAAAATATGAATTAGCATATTGTCAGTTTATATTTCAATCTTTTTTGAAATTGAGTGAAAATATTATGAATACAAATATGGTGGAATAAATATAAAAATTCGCCTCAATAACTTTTTACAAATTATAAATTGTTTATTTATTCTACTCGAATACAAGTGATTTTTGCCAATTTTGCGCACAAATGATTGTATTCATTGATTTCGTATGCAACCAATTTCGATGTGTGCTTTGCGTGCTCGGCCTGTGTTGTTTGCCTACTGTTTACATCTCTATCTGATTGCAAATTGCTTCTCTATGTGTTTACAGTTCAAAGGACGATGAAATAGATAGCAACTGCGTGGTACGAGCCCGCGGACTACCGTGGCAAAGCAGCGATCAGGACATTGCCAAGTTCTTCAGAGGGCTAAATGTTGCCAAGTAAGTGGACACACGACGCACTCTTCCT
This sequence comes from Diploeciton nevermanni, assembly GCA_027575565.1. Taxonomy (NCBI): domain Eukaryota; kingdom Metazoa; phylum Arthropoda; class Insecta; order Coleoptera; family Staphylinidae; genus Diploeciton; species Diploeciton nevermanni. The sequence continues at coordinate 63,947 of JAODIE010023686.1, forward strand.
AATCTTACTGCCTTAATCATCATCATTCTACACTCCAAAGTCTAACGCATTCGGCTTTCTGATGTACAATCGATGTATAATCGTATCACACTGCAAAATGTGTGTCGTGAAACGATAATAGTGTGCTCACCCAGTCTGACATTAACGATTCAACCCAATTAAAATTATCCGACGTTTAATTAACTCACCGTAGGTTTGCGAGACTTTTTGGTACGCAATTATTTTGATGACATTGCGGTTCTTACTCCTTTTGTTCTCGATAATTTTACCTTTATGCTTCAACTGAATGTTTTCCATTGTAGGGGTGGCGTAGCACTCTGTCTATCACCCCAAGGGAGACGCAACGGCGAGGCGTTGGTGAGGTTCGTCAGTCAGGAACATCGCGATATGGCGCTTAAACGCCACAAGCACCACATTGATTCGCGTTACATCGAGGTCTACCGCGCGTCGGGGAAGGATTTCCTCTGCGTCGCCGGGGGCAGCAGTTCCGAGGCACAGGCGTTTTTATCCCGTGGAGCTGCGGTGATTATTCGCATGCGAGGATTGCCGTATGATTGTGTTGCTAAACAAGTCGTAAGTAAACGTATTATGAGTAAACTGAAACTAAAATAGTACCTTCTGTTGCAGTTGGATTTCTTTGCTTCTGGAGAGAATTCCTGCAGTGTCCTGGATGGAACCGAAGGTGTTTTATTTGTAAAGAAGCCGGATGGTAGAGCAACAGGCGATGCTTTCGTCCTGTTTGCGAATGAATCAGACGCTCCTAAGGCTCTAGCTAAGCATAGGGAATGTATTGGTTCACGGTACATTGAATTGTTTAGGTCTACAATTGCTGAAGTACAACAGGTAAATATTTTCTGCCTCTTTTTATATTTCGCTCATGTTCTAATGCTTTATTTTGTTCTAGGTCTTAAACAGATCCCTTGACCCGAAAACCTACGATCCACCAGCGCCGCTGATACCGCCTCTGCAGCAGTTGCCGCTCTTGCCTCAACACATTATCACCTCGGGGACGCGCAAAGATTGCGTGCGGTTGCGCGGCCTGCCCTACGAAGCACAAGTGGAACACATTCTTGACTTCCTAGGGGACCATGCAAAAAATATCATCTTGCAAGGGGTACATATGGTATACAATGCTCAGGTAATTACTAAAAATATATTTAACCTTAACAGGGTTATTGAAGGGAATACCAATGTCGGTATTTGGGCAGTTACTGCAGATAACACGTAATACATGAGCAGCCGGTTTTGAAATTGATGTTCTTTCTCAGGGCCAACCAAGTGGTGAGGCATTCATTCAGATGGACTCCGAGCAGTCCGCTTTCATCACCGCTCAACAAAAACACCACCGTTATATGATCTTCGGCAAGAAGCAGCGGTACATTGAGGTCTTTCAGTGCTCCGGCGAAGACATGAATCTTGTGCTCACCGGCGGCATTCCAGCACCTGTTTCACCCGCCAAAGCCGCCGCGCCCGCCCTGCTCAGCCCCGGTATGTTACCTTCGATTGCACCTCTACCGCCTACTAATATCCCACCTCCGCCACCCCCGGCCACGTCGGTGGCGCAAATATCTCAAAACCTCGTGCCTTCGCAACTACCGTCCAGCCTTGGCTGGGAGAGCAATCCAGCTCTGTTCGCGCAGCAACAAGCGCAAATGATCGCGCAACAAAATCTCCTGGCGCGTCAGAATCAAGCTCAAGTCCAATTAGACCTCATGAATCAGATCGCGCAGCATAATTTTGCCGTGTTGAATCACCCACAGGCCGCAGGTCCTGTGTCGCCCACGTCTCAGGCGCACTTGAATAACAATGTTCTCAAACAGCAGCCGGCGGCAGCGCAGGCGATGGGTATGCTGCCACACTTGATTCCACCGCAGCATCCGTTCTTGCTGCGCATGGCGCCCATGGGGCTGCCACGGGCACAGGTGGCCTATTCGCCGCATTTACTGCACGGGCAGCCCGCACCCGGTGTGGGTGTGGGCGTCTATCCTCAAATGGTGCCGCACGTTGCAGCGGCCGTCAAGCGCAGCTATGGAGATGCTTTTGCCGACCAGGCGAACTCGCCAGCAAAACGCGCGTTTCATCCGCCTGGATCGTATCCACTTTACACTCAATTTTATCCCAACATGTAACAACTAACAGCTCTGTTAGAACTTTCAGAAATTCTCACAAACACATGTAAATATGTATGATAACGAATTGATCTATATTTGATATGCATTTACATTTATTCAAACCAGCAGTGACACTGCTCTAAAATGGTTGATGATGAAAGGGTTTTGAGATATTTTTGCGCTGCCAGAGTATCAGCCCCGGAAAGGTTTTGGGTAATTTGTTGGTATTCATTACTACACATGCATTCCTAGGGGTTAAAGACCTGGTGATCCTATCCTTTCCTCTATTAAACGGAGTATCGGAAGCGGCGCGCAAGAACTGCTGCGCATCTGTACGTTTTGTACCTGGCTAAAAGACATTCTATATGTAATCAGCTTATTCCCGTTGTCGACGTTCATTGGTTCGCTCTCAAGTTCGCAATGCAATTTAGATTAGGATTCTCTTGAATTAATATATTCGCAATATATTTGTCGATTGTGATCAATGACGCACTCAAAGATGACTTGATTTAATCATTTACTTATATTTGACTTAAGTGCTGACTTAATGACTTGACTAGAGTTATCTTAATGCGTTTGTACAATAATTGCATTAACTATCCAATCAGAGTTAATTGCTAGCAGTAGAAAGAAATCTACAAGATTAGATTTTCTGAATTAATCAAGTTAATTACAAATATATCGTTTGTTCGTTGGCACCCAATGCTGGAGCGCATGCAAATCGCTCACGCCTAATTCGATTAACATCGCGGCACGAATTGTTTCAATGTCGTGTGCCAAAATTAATTACGATAATTGCTCCGTCCTTTTTTTTTTTGTTGTTGGCGAGGGCGGCTGTGCATGCGTTCGGCTTTTTGATAGGCTAGGATATGTTTAATTATTTTGATCAAGTTTGTTATTGGTTAATATTGCCTTGTGTAGTATGTGGACTGTAGTGGAGCGCAACGAGGCTCTGTCGCTGGTGGTTTTTTTTTTTAAGTACTCTTCGGGCTTTTGCTAGATTGGCGCGGTGTTTGTGTCTTGTTGTTGTTATTGTTGACCACCTACTGTTGGGAGGTCAAACGTGGGATGGGATGGGGTGTCGCGCCGCCGTGTCGACCAGCTTGTGGAGAGATCCAGCTTTAAGACACTTTCATCCTACTAACTTGGTTTTAGTTTCTATGTGGATCAGGGGGAGGGTGTAATAAAATACATTATACGTACAATATACGTTATGCAGAAAACAAATATATCAGTTGAGATAATTCGTCACCGAAAAAACAGTCCAAGTTGATCAATTCTCTTAGTTATTGGCATGTAATTTCTTCTTTAGCCATCACACTTGACTACTTTCAAACATATATACCCTTATACCATCTCTATCCATATAACTGGGCTCCCTATCATCATCATCATCATCATCACACTGCATGATTCCATCCAGACTCTGTTCTGACAAATATAACCCAGCAATCTAGCAAAAGTCCGCAGGGCATTCACCTCGATGATTAATCTAATGCGTTGGCCCGAGTTGTATACATCGGTGTCATCGCGCGCAGCTCTAGAATTACTTTGATTTCCATTTTGAATTATGTTCTAATAATATTTTTATTTACACTTTATTAATAATAATAAATGTTTATGTCACATTAATGCTTTTTGGGATTAATGTTAGATATTCTTTCGCAATGAGCACACCGCAAAACTTATCAAGTTCTAAGGCTCACCTAATGCCATTCAAGTCGACTTAACCACCTATTGTTGTGCTCTCACTCTTCCGCAACCGTTTTTCTCTCTTGGCTGCCATCTTGTGTGTGCGCTCCTACAGGACTTAATAAGCTTTGCGGGGTGTCCTAGTATGTGGGCTAGTTTTGTTTGGTTGGCCGGGACATTGGACGGGACAAAGTTCGTTGGTGTTTGATGCCGTTGTTTTTATTGCAAGCGGTGGAGAGATAAAAACATTGTCGGTAAAACATTTTCTCTGCTACATTTGTGGTGAGTCTATTTATTACTTATTATGCATTTATTGATTTATACATTAATTTTTAGAATAACACACTTTTCTATTTAAACTTTCCTCATTGTCATTCCTTCTTTTTTGCTCCTACGCTCCTTTAGTGCAAGTAATCATGTTGTGGGTAATTCTTTTGGGTGCGTGCTCCAGAGGGGAAATGGTTTAGACAAAAGTGGTAATTGGAAGTCGGGTAGATAAACATGAAACGGTTCTTTTTTTTTTAGAGAAGAATTTACCAATAAATCTATGGAGTTTATGGATCATTACGAGAATCTACATATCAATAGCTTTCATTTGATAGCAAACTGGATTGGATCTTTTTTTTTTTTTTTTTTTTTTTTTTTTAAGAAATTCGGTTTTTCTAGTACGCTTCTCAATAAAATTACCGCAACAATATGACTTCCTGTTTTGTAAACAGCTTATCCCCTCAATTCCCATCTTTGGGTTTGTATCCTTTCCATATCTTTCACCTGGAAATACACGTTGTGATAATATTTGATACTGATTGTGACGGTAGTGCGCTGTTTTTGTTGGTTTCTGGTGTACGGTCTCGGGCGGTAGGAACCCCAAAATCACATCATTAGCATACTCACGAGGTTCATATCGACGCGACAATCACCCTGCAACCAATCACAAATCACACACGAAATAGTTGCATGTTGGTCAACTCTTATAAATTAATTAATTGCTTTTTTACTCTTTTTAGCTCAACAAAATGAAATGCGCCATAAATAGACGCGCATAATTTCAAGCTATGATAGCAATGTTTATGTTTTTTTTTTTTTTTTTTTTTTTATTGCTGGTTGTTGAGGAGCTTGTGGTTTTAATTAGATCATCTCGTGTGAGCAGGTGGCAATATCGGCAGTATAATTCCGACCGCATCGTACCATCCGGGTGCCAACTTCACAGGGTACGCGCCTGTACAGTTGGCGGCAGCGCCGCCCATGGGAGCACGACAATTCTATCCACCGCCGCAAATCTTCTATTGGCCATACCCCAGCCCGCCGGTGTCGCCGACGAGCTACTATGCACCCACGATGCCGCCAGGTGCAATGCCCGCGCCGCCGCCACAGCAGCAACAGCAGTTGGTACGTGTGAGTATACTACCATAATCCATGTCGTTTATCACTTGGAAACCTTAATACTTATTGCTTTGTTTTTGATATTGTACGTACAGCAAGTGCGGTTGGTTTTAAAGTAATGCTCATTATTCACGCTCTTCAATTTGGTGGAACCTCAAAATTTTTTGGTCAAGTTTTAATAAACCTAGTTTTGTCATTTCATGTTGCTATTTTTCAAAATCAAATGCTATTCTATATAATTAGTCAAGTTAACACACTTGGGTCACGAAAATGACGATCACAATATTTCTTTACATGCTTTGCTCAGATTCCACCCGATTGCATCCCTCTGCAACAATTGCCGCCTCCGATGCAGCCGGTGGAAGCCTGCCTCATCGCCGACCCTGCCATGCATCGTGCCGAGCATCACCACGAAAAGATCCGGCCCAACTTTAGCAATCAATACGTCGAGCTAATCATCTAGTAGTAGGCTAGACAAATAGCGCCCAACTTAATTAGTTCTAATCAATTAGTCCTATAACTAGAGAAGAATTCTTACAGCGTTGACTAAATACTAATTAGTACGATTTGACTCGTGGCCAAGGCGCACACGAGCTCAAAGCGAGTAGCGAGTAACAAGTCAATAGAAAAGTGATTATCACGACTAGATGTTAATTACAGCATTATATGATAGGCACTAAAGACAACACAACGAATTATTTAGTTAGCAGTTGATTGAGAGTACTTTTTTTACACTTATGATCAGCGTTGTTTTTGTTATGTTGTTGACTAGAAAAGACATCCCAATCTCAACACTGAAAGTTCCCTAATATTTTGAATATTCCAATATTCCACAGCAAAGATTGCAATCGTCTTCCATTAGTTATGCTTAATTAATTTAAATGACTTAGACTAGTTAGTTGTAGTTGAATTGTGATTCGTGTCGTGGCACCAGAGAATATTTTAAATACTTGTTGAAGTCTTCAAATTCTATTCAAAGCCTCTATAAATCCTCGCCGAGCTTAATTGATAGAATGTACTTGTGATTATTAATTGAGAGTAGCAGAGTGTCAATATCAAGCTTGCAATATATTAGTACATAGATAATTACTAGAGTATTTCTAGAACTACTTAGAAGAATATCGTTTACTGCAAACAACGAAATAGTCACTATCAACAATCTATTTTATATATACAATTGTTGTTATAATCACGATGCCCTCTAAATATTGTCTGATTTTGTTGAACTTCTTGCCCAGGCAAACTGTTTTTGTTTCGGGTTGTGTGTTAGCGAATAATATTGCAATAATTAAGTTAAGCCAGCTCAAAATTTTACTATAAGTAGATAAATGTATATTTTCTAAGACATTAATAATCGTACCGAGTGCAATATGGTGAAGAATGATTAAAAAAAAAACAAATTATTGCGCATATTATTAACATAATTTCTTTTGTGATTTGATCGTATGACATACATACTTGCGTACTATATTATTCTTGACAAGGTTTTCTATTAAAAACTATGTGAAAGACCCTCTTCCAAACACAATATATACTATTAATAAATGATAAATTAATTGCAATGTAACTATTAGAGAGGAGAAATTATTTTATATATAATTGTATTGTGGCGCGTTGTGGAATGTGTACTACTATTATATGTTGTTTTGTTATAATGTCATATTGTAAGTTAAGACAATAAAACTTATTGATTGTTACTTGTGCTGTTTGAAACTTACCTAAGTATAAAACAATGTCATCAGTGGTGCATTTAGAGTTGCATAGATGTAAGGATAAGCTCCTTACATCCATTATCGGGTTTTGCGTATGTTGAGTATTTGGCATAATTACAGCAGCAGAGCCCTGCAAACATAACTCAGTCTACTTGACTTGATCCTTGGAAATTCTCGAAAGTCATGCAGTCCTGAAAGCTGCGACGGTGTGATACGAGTGGTGGTTTGATATAATTCAGCTTCTTCGACGTTCAACGATCCCCGAGCGAAGCAATTAGGTTAATGAAGTGACGCATCACATTCTTTGCAACTTTCTGAAGTGCTTGAGACTAAGCATCAACGAAAGGTAATTAAGTGCTTAGATTGATTAGGATTATTAATATCGTTATTTTTTGTTTTCTTTAGATTTATAGAGAAAATAACCAATTTTTTGTGCTTGTTATCAGCGCCCCCTGTGGCGCAAAGAGGCTGAATGCGAATTCATTTCAATACCTGGATTAAATTCACCGCTCAGACTTGAATTCAATCAATTGCTAAGTGCACGTCGACGGTAATTTGCGTCGGCGGCGTTGCAGGACGCCCTCGCCATCAGCAGCAAGTAGAAAAGGACGCAGCGGCGAGGACCAGCGAGTGGAAGATCGCCAAGATTAATCGCTACTTCGGGCAAAACGCACAGTGCCGGAACGGATGGCATACAAAGGAAGCGAAACCTCAGCACTGCGCCCAGTGGTCTTCAATGTAAATGCTTCGATTTTCAATTGGGATTATAGATCACAATTGTGAACAGGTAAAATTTTGATAAATTATTATTTATTCACTATTTATTCTACTGAGTGTGTCATGATGGATGTAACATTGTGGGCATTTTCACCTTTGCATAAACCAGTTAGTGCGTAGCCAGGCGAGGCCGGCTTGCATTATTACACGCCCGGGAGCGGCAAATCGGTGTGAATTGCGCTTGGATTGCGTGCAGGTTGTGTGCGGATGCTGGGATCGTGCCGGATGAGCGCAGAGAAGATTAGAGATGAATGTGTCGGTGTGCTACCTGTTGCCAAATTTTTCGAGCTTTCGCAGAAAGGAAGAGAGAGCTGGAGACAACTACGAGGGTAGTGTAGAAAATGCGAAATGACCTGAAATTATATTAAGTTGCAATTCTCGCAATAGTGATTCTACTGAAAGAAGGTTATAATATTCAATTCAACAGATTTTGTTCCGTCTTTGCATTTAGTGTAATTTCATATAATTTGTCGCTTTTTGTTGTGCGATTTATATTCAGTTGCGGATTGCAACGTATTATTGCGTTTTGCAACAAGTACAACAAGTGTGCGTCCTGCGCTCACGAAATAGATTTGTTCTTCCTAAACCTGGACAAGTGCGCGTAGACCGTGTATCCTCGTTTCTCGCACGAGTCACCCGTTGTTTGCCCTCATGGAAAAGATCGTTGGCGGCGGTGGGGGAGCTCACGGGCCTCGATTCGCCCTCGTGTTTTCCTCGCTTTCTGCCGCCGACATAGCCAAGGATTACCATTGCCGCGCTGGCTGCCATTGCGTGCGCGTCGACACCACACGATCGAAGACGATTCTCGCGATAACTATTTCACCATCGTAAGTTAAACTATTATTATAAACAATACTAACCCTCAAAGGTATCGTAACAATTGTTGCCCTATAACAATAATCTGTGAGTGTGTGCAAATGTGTTAATAACATTTCAATAACAGTTTCTTGAGTTGCATTTCCAAAATTATTTGCGATGAAAGTCAACAAATCAACAGGCAGCTTCTCCAGAAATGGCTCCCTTCGCTCGCGGCGGTATACAACTTCAGCCGCCAATGCGTCGTACTCCTCTCTTCCGAGCCCGCTGCCTCCGAAAAGTCCGACTATCAACTACCACTGCACGGTGGACCCGCCGGATCAACAATATTGCTTCAACAAATCACCGAGATCTCCAAGGTCTCCTCGATCACCTCTAGCGTACACTGTGCAGAATATACAAAAGTCACGGTCATCTTCTTCGCAAAGCATTCATAGCGCGCAAAGATTTTCCAGCTGTGGTAGATCGACATCTTCAGAGAGGTCAGAACAATGTGCGTTTGACTTTCCATCATCGTCTGCTTCGGTGATGGACTACAACTCACAGAAATCTCCTATCCTTCCAAAATCCCCAATAACATCACCTCCGCAATCTGGCAGTAACTATTTTAACTTTAATCTGCAATCTCCTCCTAAAACTAAGCCCACTATGCGGCAACAATATCAGTCTACCAAGACTGATTCAACTAATTCGATGAAATCCAGTCTGGAATACGCATCAACCAAGAAGCACCCGAATGGTGACTACCAGGACATTGAGTATAAAGTATGTAACAATTCAATCGACTCTGATTCGCAATCTAGCAGTCTGCCAGGCAGTTCAGTTGAGTTTCCTACGTGCGTCGGCTACAGGTACAATGCAGGAAGACGTAATGCACGACACCCTCCATCTGTAAAAGATTACAATGAGACAATAATGCTGAATAAACCAAAATGTAACATAAGGACCAATCCAGGTTATGATGAGAGGTATGCTTCAAGCAAGTCGATCAATGAGTACAGCAGTGGAAGGAAGAGCAAGAAGTTGCGGTCTTTTGAGGCATGTCGTAAGTCAACCAGTGACCTTACTGATCTTACTGATGAAGCTGCGAATACTACTATGACATCGTTAAGTCGTCCTAGCTCGCCGCGGCGCAAAGGATCCATGAAGAGTGGGCTAGCGTACTTGGCATCCAGGCGTGGATCAAGGGATTCTGTCGCGTCAAACATGTCGAATGTATCCAACGAGGACATTGGACCTTTGAATTTCCAAAATACGGCGAGGGGCAGACAAAGGAGGACTTCCAACTTTTTAGAATTACCAGGTGGGTGGCTTGAGTTTATAACGGTTATGATAACAAAGGTGTAATTATCAGAACTCTATTCTACTGTTATCCTAAGCGTTTTAAAGCCAAAAGCGTATAAATTCATTAAACTCGAATGGAATGTAAATCTATTTAGTACGCGTTTGAATCACAGGATTCGTTTTATTCCTCCGTTTATTCTCGCTGTTTATAATCGTCGTCGATTGTTTATAATCCAATTCATATTGGATTAATTAGCAGGAGCTTCGATTTGCATTGCACCTAACCCTATTACGTGCCGTTTTGCTAACTATAGGTTAACAAGTTGGAAATTCTAGGAATGTGATTATCGTTCTAGAAATTGGCATAACATATCAAAGATTTTCTTTTGTGTAGATTTATTTATTCATGTGTGAAATGTCGCATCGTAAGCTAAACAAGGACGGGCCCGTCTCGAATGTTTGTTAAGAGTTGTAAGTTATTGTATTTCAAACGATTTTCAACGAATTTCTTTTACTGCATAACGTTATTTTCGTTACGTGCATTTCTCAATTTCCTGAAGCTGCCAGTGCATCAAACGAGCTAAAGTAACGCTATTTCATCCAAGTAATCTACCACCTTTTCGAAATGGCACAGATTGAAATTTGTGCTAGATATTCTATATTATCTATGGCATTTTCAACATTCCCGGGCTTGCATAAACATGTAAACTGTTAAAGAGGATGGTACGCAACTTGATTGACTATTTACGGTGGCGAAATTTCGAGTTTCGTTGAATAAACCAAAAGAGCATGACTATCATGACTTTCGCTTTGGAAAATTGAAACACAATTCATACACATCAGTACGATGTGATTGGAAAAGTAGTAATGCAATAATGTCTACACGAAGCATTTCTCAGCATTTTATGTTACCATTTTCTTCATAGCATCAAAAAGGATGTACACTGCCAGCAATATGAGAAACGTTAGTAGCAGCGTCTAGCAAATAATAAATGATGTCGGAAAATACTATTCGCATCCCGGGAAAGTTAATCTTTTATTCAGTTTGCCAAAAACGCCGAGCAGCGGGCAAAAAAAAAACGTTTGGGAAAAGCGTATGGCTGAACTTCGGGATGTCTACATTTTAACTATCTATCGGGTGCAAATTTCATCATTTCGGGTTAGCGAAAGAGATATATAGCGCTAAGAGGAAATTTTGAGTTGCGGTGCAATTGAGCTAGAGAGGGAGGGCGGCGCAGAAGAAGAGAGAAACCTGTTGCATTATGATGTGTAAAAGGTGGAAACACTATTTTCACAAGGTTTTCTCTTACCTACCAAATAACCTTTTTTTTTTCATGCTGTGTTAACTTGAAATGTTTCAAGTTTATGGAGTTATCTTGAGTTGCAAGAGATATTTTCTCTATAAAAGGGAGAATTTCATTATTTCATGTTGGCAACAGTTGTTAGTTTGTTTCCTTTGCGCTTAGCTTTTGCATGTGTTCGTAAAGAAAATCAAGGTCTCTATTAATTAGATTCATCTCAGGTTTCTTTGCATGCTGTTTTTTTACTTTGAGGAACTTTAGCAGAGTTTACCTTGAGAGTTTTCTTAGCATCTGGGTCACAACTTGATTGATTCTCACCCTGTCTTTAAGGTATTTACTTAAAGAAAGAATCGAAAGAATGCGTTTGTATTATGCGCGAGATTCAAGCAAAATTGATGAAATTTGTTGCTATATGAAAGACAAATCAGTCGGCTGAAAAGTTTGCATAAATTCGATCATGAACTAAGATGTGATACTGATTAAGTGAGTTTGTATAAGTTTAGTTGTTTAAGTTTAGCGGGTAATGGGTAATTTCCGCGGGGAACATGCTAGTGACATGTGTGGTAGCAGCACGTTGCATTACAATGTGGAAATTTATAGCTTGTGAAGTGATCATTTCACAAAGGTATTGTTAGAGTGTCATATCTATAATCGTTCAATTTGTACTTCACCGTATGGAATTGCTTTGAAGGAATAATTGGATCCAACCGGATTATATACGTCTGGTGTAGCAATGTTGTAATTTCGATACGATTATTTTCGCAGCAATCAAAATTTACTTTAAACTAATCTGCATTAAGTTTGATTGGAACTTCTTCATGTTGTTTTCTTGAACACGTTCATATTAAAATTTTAGGTGCATCCTAATTCACAACCTTTTTTTATTATTATTGATCGATTGCCTTCTTGTCGACGTGTCTACGTCTGGAGCTCACTTTAATAGCTTATTTATTCTTCTTATTGATTTTACGTCATTCCCTTTTTGCCTTTTCTAAATCAACAAAGTCGACAATAAATCACTATATCTACTAATTCTGGTTATCAAAAATAAATTCCTTAGTTTCAAACTTATTAAAAAGAACTAGATTAATTTTGAACTATACTGACCGCAATATGTAGTAAGTAATTGCTGAAATTTTAATTGAATTCTGAAATAATTCTGCGTAGTTTCTGGGGCGGAAGTGGGTAAATTGCTGGGACGCTTGGGAACTATTGCTGCTGTTTTGTGGTGGGATAAAATGAGCTGCATTTTAGGCTCGCTATTCCTGGAAAATATGTTTAAAGACTGAAAGTTGAAAATTTGAATTTTGTAAAAGCTTTTTTAAATATCAGTTATTTATGAAAGTGAAGAGCAAATTCTATTTTGGTTGCTTAGTTCTTACGAGATTCACCTGCAATTCGACCAAATATTAAAAATGAAAAATGGTAGAATCTGAAATCTTCCTCTGTGTACCCTATGATTTGTGCTTTTTATCCTGTACGTATCATTTTTTTGCTCTTTGTGATGCGTGTATTCAATATTAAATTGTTCGTTTCTCTGATTAGTCAGCAAATATTCCTTCTTTGTAATCTACTTCATAAGCATCAGTGCATTACACGTATGATGAGTGTAATGAAATTTAGCGCATTTTATGCGTTTTTGGTGAACGAGTAAGTAATACTTATTAGCATTTTTTTAAAATTACCTCTCGTGTTTGGCACAGTAATAAATTCATACCAGAATGAATAAGTGTTTCGCTAATGAGAGTGGAAATCACTATTTTCCACTATTATTTATTTTAACCACTTGTAGGAGTCTTTAATATATCTTTACGTCACAGGGCTTTGTGTCGAAATAAGGCCGCACATTTCCCTCTACTTCTTGTACTGTACATCGTACACGCGACACTCGAGGTTTCATACTGCCTTGTCGCGTATCACGATAAAATGATAAGAAGCTAACGCAAAGTTTTATTGCACCCTCGCACGCCAACTTTAGGCTGTTAAGATTGCGAAAGCGTGCGACGCACGGAAACTAGTCATCTTCTTACGTTCCAACTAGGATCGTGCCACTGTGTAAGTCAGCGAGTCATTTGCGTGGAAGACGCGGAAAATGTAGAAAATCTCGTTATGGCGGTGTTGGAAGGGGGAATTTATTTTCCTGCAAATAGTTGGTTAGTTTGTCACTGTCAATATAAAGATTTTCTGGCACGTTGGAGTCAACAAATGAAATTTGGCTTCCCAATTAAAACTGAGATTTTTTAATCACTTTATTACGAAATATGTGCAATAATTTATTAGAGAGTTATTTAGTTGGTTGTATAATGGAGTGATCTTACTTAGTGGTACAAGCATCGCGTTCATATCTATCTACGCGATTAATAGCGATAAAGTTTGATGATCATACTGCTGATAATATAGCTAAACTTGTGCTAATATCAGGTGATATTGTGTCATTTACGGCGAAAACATTTATTAAACAAAAATAAATTCAAGCAATTGAACGGTAGTCACGCATCAACACCTACATCTACGTTTGCATAATTCAGATTCGCATGTTCGGATGAGTAACAGGAACACCGGGAACAGCTGTAACTACCAACCTGGCAATTAAGACACGAGTCCCTACTTTAAAACCCGATACAAGTAGTAAATTTGAGGTCGCAATGAGGACACGAACAGGTGTGTAGATTTTAACAACGGTTAAACTAAATAGATATAAACGTGTATAATTTACTGTGTGTTTGTGTTTAAAATAATCAAGAGGTGAATGGAGTGTGGGCTGTTATTCCGTCTGCGGACTGATTAGATTAAAACTTTGGTTGAGAGGTTTATATTTGCATTCAATGCGTGAAGTTATTTTTCTATGCGTCAGTTGTTTTCGTCACTTGGATGCGAAATGTCGCGTCGTGTCGATATTGTTGATAATAACGCATATGTTATTTTCATCGCTTGTTTACATATTGCTGCATACAAAGTCTATTTCGTCATGGTGAGTTTATTTACTCTACTTTTCGTAATCTCAATTTAATAGGAATTCGTTGAGGACGTCAGGGAATTTGTTTATTTTTATTTTTTTGTTGGAAATGCCACGCAGTTATTATGCGCTCTTCTGTAATCGGGAAAATATTTTTCATATTCAATTGAAAAGGTATTATTGTGTGTTCATTAATTCAGGGTGCGACGAATGATTGAAACGGAGCGTTTATTTTTGGGGCTTTTTTTTATTTTCGTTCAGTTTTTAATGGCATCAGGCTTTTCTTCTATATTTCGTAGTTTACTTAGTATATTTGTTTGTAACATTCCATTTCACTGTAACCACATGGAATGTAGAAATTTTTATCTAGTTTGTGTTTGCTGCTTGCAATTTAACTGCGAACATGATCAAACGCGGCAAAACATATCAGCTACGCGTTTTATTTTTCATCGGCTGCATTCACATTTCGCAATTTAGGGGAACTTTTTGTGCCGCGAGGCACTGTTTGTTTGATCATGCGCTCTTCGGTTAGCTGATTTAATTCGAGTGAATTCCATCAGCGATTAGATGAGTGAAATTAATTACATTATACTCTCAGAGCGAAAGTTAATAACTTGTTTTTCTTGTTATTGTTGTTATTAACTTGTTTGCATGTGATAAATCGCATCTTCTTTCAGTTCCAGACCACATCAGACCCCGCGTCTGCTCGCTTCCGGAAAAGGCTTACAATCCGCGCTTCAGCGATGATTTATACCGACTGCGCACCTTTAGTATCACGAACAAAGGCGGGGTTGTCAACTGCGGAGATTCGATAATTAATCGACGCTCCAAGTCCAACACGAGTGTTAATTCAACAACCAGCAGGTACTTATTTTCATCTATCAAAGGTAACTTGGGTTAAGTGAGCATTACTCTGGTTGGAGTGGCAAACTGGGGTGAAAGTTTAAAAGTACGTTATTTTTTAAAGAAGGAAAGCACTTAACAACATTAAAGCCATCACTAGAATAAATGTCCACTCTGATACTGTGTGCGATACGAGTCGCGACATGGAATGAATTCGATTTGCATCGTTTTTTCAGTTTTGCCATCAAAAAAGCCAATGCTTTATATTACCCGTGCAAAATAATTTTAATTGTACCATTCCAACGGTGGGAATTTATTTCTCATCATTCTTTCAATTCTCATCCGGAATTTTGTTAGTATTTGCGTTCTTAATTCATTTTTTATTTGCACAGTCATTGCGTGGCGTAGATTTCTTTTCATTAATTTTTATATTGCTCTGTTGCCTTTTGTTCACGCTGAGTAATAGAAAATAAGAATGACATTATGAAGAATAGAACATAAGCAACGCTGGTGGTTAATGTGTTTGCAATTTATGAAAATACTAGCGGAGATGTTTATTATGGAAAAGGTGGAAATGCAGAAGAGCTTACTGCTCTATATGGGAGGACGGCAGGACTAAAATTTCTTACGGTTTGTTCCTTTTGTGCGCGTAATGAGTAGAAAATGAGGAGACACGGATTTAATTTGAGAAATAATTGCATTGCAAAGTATTATTACGAGAATATTTTCTAATCGAAGATTTCTGACACACTTTATATATTTCTTTTCAAATAATAATATTGAACAATTTAAATTCTAAATGTTAATGTTTTTCAACGAAATTGAAGTGATCAAACACAAACTGACATTTCAATTACTCCTTCCTCAGCCTTGCCTATTCTGGTCGAGCAGTAAACCACTAGAGTAGTTACGAAATATATTCCGCAAGAAATATTCCAGCAGACGATTGTACCTAAAATGGATTTACATAAAATCTATATTAGACGACATTGTGTTCGGCACAATCGCCTAGTGAGCACAAAGGGGGCTGACGCCGGGGTGTAAAGGGATAGAAGAAGAGTAGATGGTATAAGAACATGCTATGCATTTTAGTTAAGTACTTATTAAAGATGAAATATTAATGTAGGTCATTTTTGTTTACATGACTAGAGTGGATTATTTTACGGTAGAAAGTATTGATTGACAAAACTTGATTCATGATCATTAAAATCTAATCAAAAAATACTCAACGGTAAATAAAATTTGACAAGCAATGTGAATTTAGTAATTACAGTCTTGAATCATCACTTACTTGATATAAACATAATCTATAAGTTTAGAAATTTCTCAATTAATTAATCAGTCAATTCTTGCTGATATCAATTTATTTTGCTTTCGTACCTACCGCCACTATATTGATTTCTATTATAAAAATAATTTTCACACTGCTTGAAGGGAACGTTCAAACCAAAGGGAGTGGGTTTGTGCCGGGAAGTTGTGCCAGAAAAGAAAGCTTTCAAGAAAATGAATATTTCCCACTAGGTGACTCAACAATAGGTCGTAAATAAAACTGGAATATCGTTTGTGCCATTAACAGACTTCTTTAGCGTAATAACAAACAAAAAAAATACGCAATGGTTACTAATTTTTACCAATAACTTGCATGTCCTGACGCAAAGAGAATAAGAAAGCTTTTTAAATATTACAAAGCGTGGATGACATATTTCAAGGGATCTTTAGGGACTTTTTAATACCTATTGGCCTTTGTTTTCTTGTGAGAAATATAAAGGAATAGGAATGGAGGAAATAGGTGAAAGAAAATATTGCACCATTAAACACAATAGTTTAAGGGTTTTGGACAATGCAATCTTTCCTATGTAGAGCATAAACATTCTTTGTTTAAATGGTAACGCGTGAAGTACTAACTGCGAAAGAGTTAATGGCCCGAAATAAATTTCCTTATTTTGTTTTGCTTGCAAGTCTTAATCTTGAAAACTCATTAAATTTGTTTTATATTTTGTTTAAAGCGTCTCTGCACATAGCCCAAAATTGCTCAACTTTCCAGTTAAGTCATTTATAATTAGTTTTTTACAGCTTTGCATTCACCGCCTTAAAAAAAAAAATAATAATAATAGACGGCGTGTGAATGACGATTTATTGCATCGAACAGCCATTTGATCACCATTCTAGGATTGAGATAGTCTCACAAAACCTTTCGGAATCCTTTACACGTTTGTCAAACTTTGGACGTGACCACGTACTCATCCAATATTTTTAACACTACTGTTTTTTCCAATGTTTTACACCTCGTGGAATGCCAAATAATTTTAAATAAACTTCCTGCATCCAATCAGCATGCGTCGCTCGCAGCAATCGGCGTAAAAGAGCAAAAAGTGTTTACCTCGTGCTGAGAATATTCGAGTATACATAATACGATAGAATTAATCATTGACCTTTGGCGTATTCTATAAAGTATAGTTTTCTTAATTTCCGGCTCTAGAATTAGTTAGGTTCGTCGATATTGAACTTCAACATAAAAAACCATACAGGCATATCAATTTCGCGCATGTGTAGCTCTAGTTATTGCATTCGCTGATGCTCATTAATAACTCAACTAATAGCTCATATCCATGCTGTTGCAAGTTGAAACAATATTAATTTAAATCATGGTTGGAGTGTAATTTATCATCGGTTTTAGCAGTTACATGTTATTATGGATCTTATTAGTTGAAACAATGATTAAATCGTTATCATTTATAATAGCAGAATACGTAATTAGGTCATTAATAATCGAATCACAAAGCAAAGACTCAATTGAATGCACAATTGATGCATAAAGATATTATGAATAGTTTCGTATAGATTAATTAATGCAATAAAAAGTTGTGCAATGCATTAAATGCCAGATAAAAAGTAGTACTATACTTTTAATGGCCATGTTTTTGCGTATCTCAAATTTTATGAAGTTCCATTGAGGCTTTGAATATTTTTCCTCTTGCAACTTTTCGATGCTATCAACAAAAGTTGTTGCTCTAATGCCATCAAGGACTTTTATGTACTTTCCTTCTTCCATTTGCTCGAGCAACAAAACGCACTCGACTTCCCTGGTCTTTCCGATAACTATCAACTGTGTTGATGTGGTTGCTCTTCTCAATTCAATAAATGTACGTATTTTATTTTTGTAAAATATAGATTTTAGAATTTATATTTTGCTGTTTAAATGTATGTAGAAAGATGGCAAAGGGAGATGTTCTAAATCATGGAGGAAAAGAGTTTTGCACTACTCGTATGCTTATATTGTACACATGAGGATGGCTTGATATTTTTAGGTTCCCGTGAGAGGTTTGAATAAGATAAAAATTGTATGGGATGTATGTGGATGGATCCTATTAGATATTATTCTAGATAAACGCAAATCAAATAGAAAGAAGTGGAAAGAAGATTGATGTTGTACTCTAAGTAACTCAAATTTCTAAGCCTTAAATGTATACACAATAGGCAAAATCGATTAGATCAAAACTCCAGCGCTCGGCGCAATTGTACAACAATAACAACAACTTATGTTGATTCTCTTCCTGTCTCCCTGTGTTTGATTGCCTACGGGTTCCTTCAGCTTAGTCGTCGTTATTTGCACGGTTCGCGTATGGTTTCGAACTATAACTTCGAGAGTTTCAAGGGTTCCAGATGTCATGCCGACAAGCATAATTCTGTTTTCTTTGGTTTCTAGGAAAATGATTTTGGTTGGTTTATAAAAGGACATTGACGTGAGAGTAGAAATAAAAGGAAAGAATACAAGTCGCCAAAGTCGGTAATTTATGAGACTGATTTTAATTGGATGAAACAAGTTGGTTTTGATGAAATTGCGTTTAATTTTCTAATTTCTGGCCGGGGTTAAGTTTTGAAAAGCTTGGGCAAAATGTTTATTCAAAGACCCTTTACCCTTTCAAATATGTTATACCACGAAATGAACATCAAAAAAGGAATTCTTATTATTTTCCAAAGGGAGTTTTCTATTCATTTTTACTGTTTAATTAATGTCGTGAGTTTAATTACGTCTTAAGCAATAAGTATCCAAGTACTTCTTTTCACCAATTCTACTGATTATTATTACTTCTTCTCAGAGCCAGCAATGTTTCTGGTGAAAAATCTCCCTTCGAAGGTTCCTGCTGCGGTTCTGGATACCACACAGTCGACTCCACACCTCTTGGCTCTCCAGAAGAATTCGAAGTTCCCAAATATCGCGTTGTCATGCTGGGTGACTCCGGCGTTGGCAAAACCGCCCTCGTCTCGCAGTTCATGACCTCCGAATACATGAATACATACGATGCCAGTTTAGGTATTATGTATTTACACATTGCTTAAATCTGTTGTCTCTCTTTTCTCCTTTAAGCGCTTTAAGCACTGATGCTTTTTTTGTACGTAGATGATGAGTTCGGCGAGCGCACTGTCTCAATTCTGCTCGACGGCGAGGAATCCGAGATGATATTCATCGATCATCCGTCGGCGGAAATGTCGGTGAGTAACCAATGTGATTGGCGTTTTAAAATGCAAATAATTTCAATTGACATTCGTAAGCTCAACAACTCGTCTCTATCATTTATTTATCACACTCAATTATATTTTGATTGCATTGACTACTCAAATCTCTAAGAAAATTTCTTTGGAAACAAAGAAAGGTCTTTCCCTTCAACTGACTATAATACACATCCAATTCAATACTCTTTTCATCTCTTCCATCGTCTTCATGGGCACTGTAAAGAGGACAATGCGGGATTCCAATCCTATTCCGTGAAGGCGTTATACATTTTCTACAAATCTCCAATGATTCCAATATCGGGTGCATTTTGTTCACTTCACTTCAACACAAGTGGACTTAATTTGTCCGCGGCTGCTCTACATTGAGCTAGACAATGCTATTTGGCTGCATTTACTTATATGCTGATTTCATCGATTTTACACTTTTTGTTCTAGTTTGTAGTTTTTTTCGAGAAATCCAATACATCATTTGAATGCTAGTTTGCAGAGACGAGTAAATTGACTATAATGAGGGTCAATTCACATTCACCCTCCTGGCTTGTCATGTTTTTAATGCAAGCGACCACTAGGAGTACCCTTTGTTAGCTGTAGACTACCTGTCAGATGCATCACAACTCGTTTACCCCATATCAGATACATTTCATTGAATGAATATTATACGAATAACTTGTTCATTCATCGAAATGAAATTATCGTCGGTAATGTTAAAATGATGACGGATTGAACTAATAATAACTTATCAACGTCAGTCACTGCTGCAATTTTTGCTTTATCGCAACAGCCAAAAAAACGAGCAAATAAGAATGGTTTACGCTATGTACAAAATAAGTTTCTTCTTTCTTTGTCTTCTTAACAATAGATTTTTTGGGACGCACAGCATCCACATATAATCAGGATTATATGTTTAATCCAAGGAACTCGAATTACAATAGGTGTTTAAGTTAGAAGTTTAGACTTTAATTGCGTTGAGGATGACTGGTGCATGTGGACATCTGTAGAGTACTTTAGGGTCAGTCTTCATCTGCTGAACATCACAAGCCTCATTGGGGACTACTTCCAAGTGGTAGTTCTCCAAAATTGCGCACAGGAAGACTTTGAATTGGATTAAAGCCAGGGGCATACCTGATGAGAAATGATGATTTAAATATTGAGTTAAAGGTTAACAATTTGTATAGCAACAAATGAAACCGACCTATACACTTTCTGGGACCCAATCCGAAGGGCAAGAAGGCATTAGGATTGCGTGGCTCGTGCGCATCCAACCACCTCTCAGGCATGTACTTCAAAGGCTCATCATAATAAGTGTCATCTCTGTGGATAGCATTGATTGGTATGATGATTGTGGTTCCAACGTCGACGGTAAGGTTACCAGGAAGTTCGTATTGTTTAGTACAGCGTTTTAACAGTTGAGGGTCAGGGTTGTGCAGTCTGATTGTTTCTACAGAATTGAATAGGCATTAATTTATGTCCTGCTTATTTATGAAGTGGTTTAAATGTTTTACCATTGATAACAGCTTCAAGGTATTTCATCTTGTTCAAATCATCATAGTTGATCTCGCCATTCTTTATTGTGGCTTTGATTTCGTCCCTCAATTTGTTTTGAACGTCAGGATGAGTGGCCAATTCGTGTAGCATGAAGGCCTTGACTAAACTGGTGTTACCAACAGCGTCGTCAAAGAATCCAGCAATCTGGGCCATCACATCAATGTCGTGGAAGTTTGCTTCAGTCTTGGTGTACTCGCACAAGGAGGTGAGGAAATCATTGCGGACAATGTTGTTATCCTTGCGGTATTTCACCAAGTCAGAGACGAAGGTGGTGTAGAAGTTGATCGTATGATCATCGTACTTCTTAATCTTGAATGCGTTGGTGAAAGTGGAGGCAACTTGGATCAAGAGACCGGAGAGTCCAGAGATGTAACTGTTAGAGTCACGACCACCACGTGCAATGTTGAGGAATTCATCATTGTCATTGTCGAAAACTGTAGCATTGATGCCAAGACCGTAGGGGAGGACCAAGTCGATGGTGTAGCGGATGGCGAGTTCGTAGGCATTGAGTGTTTTTCCAGCAACACGTTGAGATTCAATGTATTTGGTGACGCTTTTTCCGGACGCCTTAATAATTGGATAATTACCTCTGATCTACAGAGAATAACAGAGAGGAGATTTAGGAAGATATTTGTGGTTTGAAAAAAGAGTTAAGGTTTACTCTGGTCAATGAGTAGTTGGTTGAAAGACGCTTCCTTTCATCTTTCCAAGCATCACCATATTGGGCAAATGGACACCTACCACGGATAGGGTCAACCTTCTTGTCAATCACCATCTCGTTCTGCATAAAGTGGTTGAAATCAGAGGTGAGAATGGTTTTGATCATATCAGGATCACGGATCATGATGGCGGGCTTAGTGAAAATGTAGCATCCCACGAATTTGGAGTCTTTGTATTGCCTGCGAAAAACAATTCAATTGAAGAAATCTCATCAATCAAATAATCATCGCAAATTACTTACTTGTAAATTTCAGTCCACAAATCACCCAAATGCATCTTCATTAACAAAGACCTGAGGATGTTACCGAAGAGCAAGGTGGGCTTAGGGCTAGGCACATTCCTTTTTCTCCAGTACTTGTACTTTAGTTCGCAGTACAAATACAGAAGGCTGAGTGCCAATGGCACACTGAGAAGGAGTGCGGCGAGATACATCTGGTATACTGAAACTTGAATTGGCAGAGATGTACTTTTATAGTGTTGGCGACTGCACTGCACAGTGCACAGTTGGTGACGAGAGAAACGGCGGCGGCAACTGAGGCGCAGATTGTTCCGAAGTGCGAAGGGTTTCGTAAGGGTTTGGCAAGTTATGATAATTCGCATATATTTTTATTGTTTAACGGCTGGTTGTTAGATGTCCTATTGCTAGAGAAGAAATTGGTCGAGATACTACTGGTCTAAAGATTTTCAAAGAAATATTCAAATTCTTTCGTTTGATAGCAACAACTCTTATATTTCTTCATGTCTTATTAAGTCATCTATTTCATTACTTTAATCCCATTTATTATCTCTTTGTCGATTTATATGAAGTTTCAAAAACAAGTTTATCGTTTGAACATTGTCACGTTGAATTTTGCTTGAATTCGACGCTAAATTAAATGTTGAAATGTTTCTATGTGCGGCAAGAATTACCAGCTTTAATAGGAATATAAAATTTTAAATTTTCAATCAACCAATAACAGAGTGTTTAATAACTTAACGGAACCTGAATTAATTTCTACTTTCCTATTCCCATCGATTGTAACTTTCTATATTCTCCCCAAATCTTATCTCAATCTTGTTCGGAAAATTCGGACAAATTTCATGGCAATTCTCTGCTTTATTATTGTAGCTATTTGTAATTTGTCCATATGTGATGCGCCCCCCTGTAGACTATCAACGCGAAAATCATAACAATGTTGATAAGCGCTTTTTTGAGTACAGTAGGCTTTAATGCGAAAAACGTGACTAGAGTTGAACTCTGGCTGATTAGCAGATGAGTTTGTTTCGGTTAACTAAGTGCAGATTATTTATGTGCGAGGGTGATTTTGCAATTGAGTATATTGCATTTGCGAATCGCATGATTTCTAAGAAATAAAACATCATGATGACGAAAGTTGTGTTGATGAAACGTAATTTTATGTGTACGATATTGAATTATTATTGTCGACAAAAATTGATACGATAAACATGTGTCGCGATAAGAACTCGTGACAGTAATTGCGTTTTTTCGAGAGGTTTATAATGTAGCGCATGGTTTTAATGAAATTGAAGAGCTTGTTCCTCATTTAAGTTCTTTAAGTTCTTCATCCTGTTTCTAGGTTGAAAATTCTCTCAGCACCTACGAACCGCATGCATGTGTTGTGGTTTACTCCATCGTAGCCCGTCCCAGTTTCCACCACGCCGAGGACACTCTCAACTATCTCTGGCGCGAAGGATACACGCAGGACAAGAGCGTGATCGTCGTGGGCAATAAGGCGGACTTGGCTCGCTCGCGGGTGATCTCGGCCAACGGTAACTATGCCATTTGCGGAACCTAACTCTAGCTAATTCGGGTTAAACACCGTCTTAAGATGGGGCCGGGTAGGTTGATGTCTTAAATGGGTTAAGGGTCAACAAGATGAGATCAATGCGTTATCCAATTACGTCGTTTGTTCTTACTTTTCCCACTTCTGTTGCCTTTTGTGATCTTCGGACTGGGATCATGTGAATAAACGAAATCTTTATTGTTTCTCTTATTCAACGGATTTGGATGGCTGAAGGTCCAAGTAATTCAATATTAAAGATTCAATTATTTAACAAGTTTATCTCTTCTTTGCGCGCAAAAATGTAATGTGTAACGATTTGAAAGAGCTTCCGTATCCACGTCACTTTCTTAACTTTATACAAATTATTCCAGTCGATTCACTTCAATCTAAAATTATGAAAGTTATTTCCATGAGCGATTGTCGTTTGGAAATTGCGGATAATTTTCTATAATTATAGACTAGAACTTTCAAAGCCCGCTCGAAGTCAATTTCAATTCCAATTGCGCACTCTTATTCTACAATTACAACCGAGTTCAATTCAGTTCAATACACTTAGTGTAACATTGGTTATCTTCACATTATTTCCCACCCTTTTCAAAACAATCCAGATTCAATTGGCATGTTTTTCCAGCACTAACTCAGGCAATTTCCACGTTTATTCCATTCATTCCAGATGGCAAATCGCTGGCCGTCTCACGAGAATGCAAATTCATCGAGACGTCGAGCGGCATTCAGCACAACGTCGACGAGCTGCTCGTCGGCATCCTCAAGCAAATCCGACTGCGCGAGACACGCGATAAGAAGAAAGCCGCCGCCGCCGCCACCGGTGGTGGTGGTGGTGTTAGCGCGAGTGGCGGCAGCAAAAAAGAGCTGCACAATAAGCTGCATGGATCTAAGACCAGCCTGTCGCTACACATTGCGCGTGAGATTCTGCAGAAAATATGCTTGAATGATATTAGTAAGTCCAAATCCTGCGAGAATCTGCATGTGCTTTAGATGTTTGAAAAAACATTTCCTTGTGATATTAATTACTAATTGAATACAAACTTATCTTCCGATTAATTGCATCTAGCAATATAAAAAATATAATTGTTGCGGCGAGGAGAAAAAATGGTTCAGAAGTAGTGGATAAATGTCAATAAGGGAAGAATTAATTTGCCTTAAAATACCCTTAAAATTATTTACTGCAATAACTTCAAACACTTAAAATTCTATCCATACTAACTTTGCAAACTTTTTTATTCTTAGACAATTCTCTAGTCTCCCCAAACAATATTACCTAATTAGGTAGACCAAATTAGATTTAACTTCAAAGGCTGACGCCTTGGAAGCAGTAGTCACGAGGCCTAAAATACCAAGTAGCACGAGGAATACTTCCACAGGAAATAACACTGGAAGTTTACCCCTTATTGGTAGAACAAATATCATGTAAAGTGTAATAAATTGTTTAACCGTAAGTAATCTTACTAAGCTCTTGTAACTAATGCAATTCATATGTTTAGTATGGTAAGATAAAGTAAAATGTTCTTTGAAAAGCTTCCATGATAACTTCAACTGTTTTGATAACATATTAATGACTAATTTTACTACTTTATTGTCAATTGTTATTGTTTTTACTGTGTTCACTTTTCTAAATACGATTTTTAGAAGTTTTCTACGCTCTTCAAATTGCCTTTAGCAGGTTTTGAATGGGTTTATTCGATATCGTTGATCTACTATAGGCAACCTGACATACTAAGTTGGTGTTACATGTTGACAAATTATTTATAAGTCCAAAATTATCTAATAACTAACAATATAACGATATGATATACGTTTAAGCTAAGATAAATTAAGAAAAATGTATAGTATTGGTCTATTTTCTGATCAATGATCCAAATTCATGTTTACCATTTATGAGAGAAGTAATCTATGAACATTCTCTATACATATCTCACTAATACAGCAGCTTATATATTTATCTACCGTTTCTACTGTGACAATCAATAAGTAT
>JAODIE010023686.1:89478-191212 GCA_027575565.1 Diploeciton nevermanni
CATTCTCTATACATATCTCACTAATACAGCAGCTTATATATTTATCTACCGTTTCTACTGTGACAATCAATAAGTATGAATAAGGTGTAAAAGTAGTAAGTAGGAAGATAAATATATTACATCATAATCAAATGAAAGAAATATATCAAGTACAACATTATTTATTACAATATATCTGTTTGTATAGACATAACTTCTGAAAATATTGAAAGTGATGCAGTTATTGCAGTCAGTATAGGTAAAACACTTAGAAAGGTGTTGAAAGAAATAAAGGCCAACAGATTCGATTCGTTTACAAAGTGCAAGTATTACAAAATGAAGTTAAACAGATGTAACAATTGGTAACGGAGTGGTTAGTCCATGTTTGTGTAACAATAATGCTCTTATATCATCATAGTATATAAAAAATCTCTCGGCTAGATCGTAGTGTTCCGAATTCAGTGAATTCGATTTCTGATGACCAACACATCTCTACTCTACAGATTTGCGTTAAGTTCGTGAGCGGCCCACATTTATCAAAAATAAAATATTCGGTATTATTATCATCATCTTAGCATTAAACATTTTATATAAAATAATTAAAAAATTAACAGATTGCATTCTTAAACATGGTAGTGTAAGTGTAGTAAAGGAAGTAAAGTGTAGAAATTCAAGTCCAACCAAGTCAGGGGCGTTTTAAAATGAAATAAACTAATATCCTTAGCCACTAATTGAAAGAAAGGAAATTTAAGAGTGTTTTATGGTCCAAATTGGTATGTTGAATGTTTCATCATTTCAATTTTATGTGTATGTGTTGGCAATTCAATGATTTAATTAATATAGTCTTATGAGTAAAACAATTTCCCACCTCTATTCTCTCTTGATGGCCTGTGGAGCTTCAGCCAGACCTTTCACTTTAAGCCGGTCTGCAGTTTTGAGGAATGCAGGTAACTGTTCTTGGCTGACATTCACTTCGCCAGCATACATAAATTCTAAAATGGCTTGCAGGTGACTGTAAGCAACATCCTTTAGAATGATGATAGGATGTTTTGACGGATTTTCCTGCAATACAAAGAAACCTCAATGTCATAAGAGACAGTTCTAAACTAGGGCGCAATAGAGCAATACCTCTAAAAGCGTTTTGAAGTACGGACTACATGCTGATAGCACCATTTTGTGCGCCTTGCACGTCTGGCCCTCACAGGCAAGCGTCACGTCAGTGAAACTCTTCTCATCGCGAAGATGCCTGAAAGACGTGACCATATTGCTTTGGAAGTCGTTCCATTTCAAGAAGAATTGCTGCTGGTCTGCCATGTCTGCTGCAATGCAATTTGTAATCAAGTGCAAACCAACAATCGCTAGCAAATTGGAATAGACGTGAAACGAATGAGAGACAGCATTGTTTACAACACATTCATTTTTCTCAACATAACCCCTCTGCATTCGTGGCGCAAATTTGCAGTTTGGAGACGCGGTTATGGGTGATTTCGTTGATGAAAAAGGTAATACTTACGATGAAATTAATGCACAACACTAGGAAATTGTCTAAAATGAAGAATTTCAGCAGTCATTCACATTCTACTAAACAATACCATTACGCAAGCAACAGCGCCATCAAACTATGCGCCATGTTTAATTATTGATGAGAATAAATCTCAAGACGCTAGAGGTCTCAGAATATGGTATGGTAAATTATTTAAAACTCATTCAATGATAATGATAATATTTACACTGTTACATCAATTTTATTTTAGACTTTGACTTGTATAATTAATAACTATTACTTTTGAACTCAATTTCATAATAGATATTTGAAATTTATGAAACGTTTGTAATAGGAATTGTCTGTGAATTATTAGGAGAAAAAAAAACGATAGAGGCGAGCTGCAATTCAAATTATTTTTGGTTGGCATGCTAAAATTCGTATCATAAAATCAAACAATCATAGAAAACCTATTTTACGCCGCCTTCTTCTTGGGTGTTTTGTTAAAGAAAGTAGAACACTGCTCCAGAAGATTCAACTCTTCAACCTTTTCCAAGTCAGCGATGGAAATCCAATCTTGAAGTGGTTCCTCATCTATCAAGGAGTCGCGTATTTTTTCAACTTCACTGAAAACACGAATCAGGTTGCCGCCAGCTAATTTTGCCAAATTTTTATTGGTCCATTTTTTAGGATCTCCTGCCTGCAGTGCGTCTAAAAGGTCAGGGTATTTGGAAACATCTTCCAAGCCTTTTGGCATTCTATCAACACAAATTGCAAATTTTTAATTTCAGTAGTATTAATATGTATGTTTGTCAGTTATTTACCCGTCAACACCATCGTAGTCACCGCCTAAACCAACGTGGTCATGACCAGCAACCTCAGCTATGTGGTTGATATGCTCTAAACATAACACAAATGATTAATGTATAATTTATTGGTAAATATTTGGATCAGTGGTTGGATACGTACTGATAACATCTTTGATTGTTGCTGTTTCTGGAGTGGGACTCACGAAACCTTTGAAAAAGTTTACCATAACAATACCGTGGTTTTTAGCAACCAATTCTAAAGTATCATCATGGACATTACGATGATGGTTGAAGATTTCCCATGCGGAGGAATGAGAGAAAATGACTGGGGATCTACTGATGGAGATGGCTTGGTTCATCACGTTATGGGAGACATGAGATAAATCAACCATCATTCCAATTCGATTCATTTCTCTAACCAAAGCCTATGTAGTTTTAGGAACAGGAAAATGTTTAGAAATTTGCATTTAGCAACTGAAAATTAACATACTCTGCCGAATTCCGTCAAATTATGGACTGGCGTCTTGATATCAACGAAAGAAGAATCAGCCCTAAAGAGAAACACAATTTAGGAACACAGTAAACAATGTGATGTGATTTACACACCATGGAGTTTGGCAGTTATGAGTCAAAGTCATATAACGCACGCCGAGCTCATACAACATGCGGAGAACACCTATCCTGGCATCCATAGAGTGACCACCTTCAACTCCAATAAGACTACCAATTCTTCCATTTTTGAACGCATCGATGATGCCATCGGAAGATGTAACAAACTGCAAATCCTCTGGGTATTTCTTCACCAATCGTTTGATGACATCAATCTGCTCAAGAGTCCTTGAGACAGCGTCACGATACTGCGTGTTGCATGCGACATACGCAACCCAGAACTTTAGGGAAATATTTAATGTTTATTGAATACAGTTTAGCTCATGTCTAACTTACCTGAGATCCTACTTTGCCCTTTTTTAGTTTACCCAAATCAGTGTAGCACGAACCGCAGTTTCCCCACTTGGGATCAGTGCTAATATTCTTGGTAAAATCAAAATTAAGCAGATTATTGTGCTCCAATTTGAAAAGATTGTAAGGAAAATCATTGTGGCCATCAACTAAAGGATACTCATCTAAAACATGTCCATAGTTGAGACTGACCACCGTGGTAAGCACCAAAAGCGAAGCAAACACTGTAAGCATTTCGAAAATGTTCGTTTAACCAATTTGAATAATTTCTGCCGTGTCAGGAATAGACATTTTTCATGACATGGGCAAATATTTGACTGACCTGAGCGCATCCTGTTCACGCATACACTATATAACTGGAAATTGTTAAAATGCACTCTGAACTTACATGAAATGTTGTGAAAAGGAATTTGAGCGGAGTCGACACACAGTATGAAGCAATTGAACTGAACTTGAGTGTTTAGGAACGCACATTTATCTATAGTGGGCTAATAACGCAGCGTGTCTGTAGTGGATTAATCTAACAATCGACGACTTTGTCGCTATTCGTGTGAGGCGGCAGGAAGTAATTGAATCCTGAATAATTAGCTATTTATTTTGCGTAAATATTACAATTTAGAGTGTTAATGCTCCAAAAATAATTACGCTAATTGATGTAAACAATGTATTCGATGATTTTTTAGTTGAAATAAAACACAAATCGTTATGATGGAAAAGTACCCAAGTGTGTAAATGGATGATAAAAGTTTTATCATTATCAAAAGCAATACATTAATACTGCTTGTAATTCTAAGATTAATTGTATTTTGTTTATATTATTTTAGCTGCTAAACACATTTCAAAAACAGGACCAAATAATATATTCTAGACGTATTAACGTTGTTTAAAGTAAATTCATGCAACGAGATGAGATGCCATAAGTTACATGCTTAAGCATTGAAACTAAGAAATTTGGATTCTAATCTAATTTTTCTCTCATAAAATACTTGGGATAAATAAAGTTAAAATAAGAATTATCTTACCAGTGCATCTCCTGTTTGATGGAACACCTGTCTGGAGCACAAACAAATACAGCATAAACCGAGATCATGAACAGCCAGTAAATTATGTAATTATTTCGTTTATTCCTTATCATGAAAAAAATGTAAATTATCCTACGTGTTCATCATCGCATTAATAATAATAATTAACGTGTGTGTAGTGGCGGCGCATTCTGCTAACATATTTCTTATTGTTTGCCCCCCACGCCATATCCAAACCCGAATGCAGCATGCATTAAGGGACATGATGCATAATTTATCTTTGAATACATTAAACCGACATATCTACACACGCCGCCGCACGCTGCCTTTAACGTGCTGATGCGCCCCCACACGAAATACGGCCGTAGCGCGCCAGCTTTCTTCACTCAATCGCATAAAAGTATCAAATATGTACATGTACAAGTCGGAATTAATAAGCACACAAAACCTTTGCTTCATTGCAGTGTAGAGGATCTGAGGGGGAAACAATTAGAGGTAGAAATATTTCTGTTGTTGCGCTTTCGTTTTTGCGCCACTTCATACGACTGCCGCTTGCTTCTCTTTTTGGTTTGCAACTTAACAATGTCTTAATATCGGAACGCGGAGCACGAGCACTGATTTAGCACAATAGTGTCTAGTCCAACACAACAACCTGCAGGTCTTCCTTAGAACGCACCACGCGCCATGGCTTCCTCGCAATTCGCCGTATCTCCATCACCGTAATGGACTTTCGCATTTTTCTACAACAAGAATCAAAGCAAATTAACACCAATTAAAGGCACAATCATATAAACAAACTAATCGTACTTGCTATTATCAGTTGCCCGGAAATACAAATCATCTGGAGCATCCATCCAACTGATGACCTGTTTGCGTCCAGATCCAGTTCGCGTCATGTGCGCAATCTTCGGCTTACCATTAATGAGCGAAACATGACGAGGCAATGATTGCGTTGCCGGCGTGGGCTGCTGTGGTGGAACGGACGCTATGACAGGGGTGATGGGCTCTTGAATGGGCCGCTGCATACCCATCGGCAGCTGGTGGTCTTTGGAGAGGCGTTTCGCAGGTGGATTGGCCAGTGTCGGTCCTGCAAATAGACATCAATTACCTTTTAGCTTCATATTCATGCTTCAATACGCGTTACAACGCGCAACACATTCAGCGACAGCGCGCTCAACACTCACCATCGTCCCAATCCAAATCGGAATAGAAGCCAGTGGGAGGGACAAAAAAACGAACATTACATAAACGTACGGCATTGTTGACAGAGACTCATGAATGCGGTTTTAGGGGAGGCATTGATACTTACTGTCGGTGATGCCGTTCATATCGTCAAACGCGGCACGCCGTTTCAACGAGGGTGACATGCTGTTGAGCGGGATCTTCTCGGCCTCGGGTTTATTAGGGACTCGCTCGTACATCAGACTACCATCCGCGGCCTTCGGGGGCTTAGGAAATGCAACCTTCTCCGGCTTAGGTAAATCCTCCTTCTTCGTTAAGATTAACCACTGCGCTGTAGGGCCCATGGGTGTTCCTAACTTATTAGCGATCAAGGTAACACTGCCGCGATTCTTCTTCTTGTAGATCAGCAGCTTTTTAAGTTGCTCTATCGTCTTGCCGGCCATTTGCAGACCGCACTCTTGCTTAACTGCCTGGATGTTGATGGCAAAGAAAGGAGCACGCGATGCATGTCTCGGACGCATAATATGTCGACATAATCGCCGCGAAATTCGTGTCACTGGTGTTGTGCATAGGTAAAACGCAGTACGCGTCTTCATAATAGGTCTTGGAGAGCCTGATCGTACCATGATACCATGCGCGGAAGCATAGTGTTTGGCTAGATGGGCCTTGAGCTTGAACTCTTTCATACACCCGCCGATATTACAGCGGTGTGGTCGATGCGACATTGAAGATGGCACCTTTTCATCCTCATTGTCACTACCTGATTTCTTTTTAGCTGATGTATCAAACTCGCATTCGGCGAAACGAGACGGAATTTTCAGACCCCCGTAACGCTTCCAATACTGCCAACATTGCTGGCAGACACGGCACTGGGTATTTGTTGGACCCCAGGCATACCATTGACTTGAGACCGTAACTACAAATAACCACACCAGATGAGCAAGAACTAATTTAAAGGCTAGGTGGAAACGCAGTACTTACCATTGCAAGACTCACAGGATTTTCCACCCAAGGAAATTGCAGGATCTGAACTGCCATTACTATTACCATTAACCACTCCTGGACCACTTTTACCCGTTGGGGTATTCAACGCTGCTGGATTTGGTTTGTTGTAGTTGGGAATGTAAACCTGCTTCAGCTTCGACTCTGCCTCCACCGCCTTGACCCTCTTCTGCTGCACATATCTGTCAGTCGTCTTCCACATATAATAGTACTCTATAATGTTCTTCAGCGTTTTCCACGGCAGAAAATCCTGGCGGATATCATTAAAGTCCTTACCGTACTTATCTAATGCCTCCTCAAATAGATTCGCTTCAGACGCGCTCCACTCCTCCATCTCATCTCGGCATAACACTGGCCCACTGCTGGGTACAAGTGAACTCAGCGCCTTTGATAAATCATAAGTATGTTTATGTAGTGTGTCCATTGCATGAAACAGCGTAATATCCCTACTTGCTGCTGCTGCAGACATGTGCAGCGACGGTTGTTTGACACTCGAACTGCAATCGAGCGCCCTGGCGAAGGTCCCTACCGATCTAGACACCACGAGAAACTGATCAATTTGTCTATCGGATAATTCATGTTCAGGCGTCCACACAAGCGTCTCTAATTCTGTGAGTTCCCGTCCGTCGATCTCACCAGGTTTGAGCAGAGACGTCATATCACTCTGATATCGCGAACCAACGCGAATCTCGCCTTTATCCGCGAGTAGTGTCTTCTGTGTGGGGTCAAAGACGAGGCAGTAGAAGAACATGTCATCTTTGTTCAGGTAGGACTGCAGCGATTCGGTTTCATTGAACAGCGTCACCGAACATTTGCCGCGAATATGTGTGGCTGGCAGCGTTTCCACTTGGCGCGAGAGAAACAACTCTCGGTGTTTCATCTGATGGCGCTGCTTGGAGGAGATGCCATTCTCGTTGTTTCGACTCGAATCGCTCGAGGGACTTGCTCCGCTCGACTCGTCTAAGGCACCTAAAAGTGACACAAAGAAAAACTTGAAAATCAAAGCAAACACGCAGAAGAAAGTTTTAATTAAACGTAAAAGAAGAAAGATTATATCCGGCTACATATTATCCCACTGCTTATCGCATGCCTCGCGGATATCGATCTGTACATGAAGGGGTGGCTGCGATGGGTGTTTGGTTTCGGTCGGCTTTGGTGCAGGGAGGTGGATTAAAAGAGAGGTGGCGGTTCGGTAGAAGAGACTCGGAACGCTAGTGAAATGAATGGTGACAGGCCGAGCGGAGGCGGTGAATGCGAACACATCCAAACTAACCAGCTAAAGCTATGAAACTTTCCCGCCGCCTGATGCAACTTCTTTTTGCAATGCGTCCATCTTTAAACATTTATCTAGCCTGAGGAAACTAATACAAATTGCATGCACTGTGTGCTTCCCCTTCCTGCTTAAAAAAAAAAAAAAAACTGATCTATGCAAAACTCATAACTGTATCATCAACCTTAATGCATCCCTATAAACAGTACGACAGGGAAATGTTTACAGAATCGTCGTTTGTTTGAATGGTTTGAGACATCCGTGCGCGCATGCATTGTGTGCATGTCGCGTGCGTCCACGTCCAGTTTTTGCGTATAATTATAAAAGTACAGTCGCGCGGAAAGAGCGCCGAGTGGCGGAGGGCATCTCGCGCTCGCCACCGCACCGCGCCGGCACAGTTGTCATAGCGACCGGTGGGCCGCTGCTCGCCGCTGAGTGTGCTCGTTTCGCACATTAGACGCGCCTCGCGCGGAGTATGCAGAGGGACGGTACAGCAATGGCAAAGATTTCGCGAAACACACATGCTTCTTCCTTCCTAGTAGGAAGGAATTCATGCCATTTATACCCATTGGTCGTCCAAATTGGTCCAAAACCATTGGTCCAACAGAAAGCGAAAACAAATCATGCAAGACCAAAGCAAGATCAAAAATTAATGAGAGGAATTAATTACGCACTAATATATACAATTAGCAGGGAATAGAGTTTGAAAGAGAGTTTGCACTTTCAGAAAAGGTGTGTCAGGAGTAGTAGAATTGAGTTTCATTTGCATTCATGTCCCATGCATATATGAGCAGCGGGTGGTTAAAGGTGCAAAGGGGATGAGACCGGCAGCGCGTGTAGGATGACGCGGCGCGACGCGACGCCCGCCGTCATTTCGCCCACGGAACACGAGCAGGGCTCTCGGGGAATATCGATCGTTCAATCAAGACTCTTCGCGTTGAAAACCGCCAGCAGCTACCAACTATCAACAACTACGAGATAAAAATCAAGCCGAAAAAGTATCATGCACCGTCTAAGAATAGAAACAATGCTGCGAAAACCCCATAATTTTTCAAAGGGTGGATGAAGGAAGAAGGAAAATAAAAGAATGTCTCAAAGTGCTATCTTCTTGTGAAACATGATGATACCTCACTTCCTACAACCTAGCAGAGTATGAAAGCAACGACGACCTACCCCACAGTATTCTGCAAAATCCACTCACGTCACCATGACCCTCAAAATGAAAATGCTCTCATATTCAACTCACATATTTATTTGAAAGTACCACACTTAGCCAAAGTGTCTGAATATGGAAACGTCCGTGTTCCATAAAATTGCACAAAACACAACAGTTTGTATTTTTACAATTCTCGAGTCACTCTGCTACTACATTAAGTAAAAGTTGATTACAGAGATCATACTCGTACTCACATTGGTGTTTATCAGCGAGCTGAATCAACTGGTTGGGCAGGTCGCGCCGTCGAAAGAAGCACATTACTTTTGCCTCCACATTGCCGGACGCCGTCTTGTTGAGCTCCTCGATGCGCCGAATCTGATACGGAGACGTCGAAGATGTTTCAAAGTACACGTAATCTGCAATCGCAGCAACAAAATTAAACCAATTACAAAATAACGCAACATAAAAACTAGTAATTAAAATCCAAAGGTAAACATTTCAATCGAGTTAAAGATAGTTAAACACGTAGAAAATGCAATTAACGAGTTATTCCAGTTGGCAGTTGTACTAAATAACGCACGAAACAAGCCGCCGTCATAATTTACCACTGCAACAAACAACTTTGAAACAAATGCAAAATGGCTACCTAATAACGAAGATTGGATGATGCACAAAGAAGCATATCTAAAAATACGCTGATATAAACATTGAATAGGTGGTCTATATTGAGTAACAACGAGCAAATGAAATGGAGCCGAATAAAATATGATTAAAAAGGTAGTTTCATAGGCCCCGTGTAAATTCATGTGATTAGTCGCGCGATAAGCGCCGAACGCGTCCGCATTTGACTGCTGCTGACTTGAGTCCCGCTGCGCGATAATGAGCCCTCGACTAGGCCAGACTGGTCTACGCGTTGATAGATAACATGGAAACCCGGTAATACTCTCGCATTACCCATCGTGCAAGCCCTTCCTTTTCCTGGTCACGGCACGTACACACTTGAATTATATAAATAAAGCAAACATATTTGGCATGTGTTATACGCACATTAGTATGCAGAACAAAACAAATAAATTGCTCTGCTCTCCAATGAAGTTGATATCCTACTACAGTGAACAAATTTGTTTTTTTTTTCTCAATGTTGTTTTCTCTCAACTGATCGAATGAAATAAATTTGAATGAATAACATAACCCAAAAACGTAAGTTATCGTTATCACTCTTCTCATCTTCTTGTAATTAACTCGATAATGCAAGAACGCAATGTGTTACCTCCGACTCGATACATGTTGGCTGTCATTTCTGGCCCGGCTGCAGCACTCGCTGAAGAAGACCCTGGTCCCGGCCGAATCGCCGGTTCCGATCGCAAGGGCCGGTGCTCACCGTTGTCTTACTTGGTCAGCGGGCGACGCGCTCCAAGCGCATCGCTCGGGCGCAGGGTGCGCGCAAAAACCGCGGGGACGCCGGCTGCACTCAGAGTTGCACACGCACGTTGTCGATGGATTCCGCACTGGGAACACTAGCACTCGGAAGGACGCCGTCGCCTGCTGCTGGCGAGCACTGCAGAGACACACAAGCTTCAGTGTTTTCCAGCGACACGCATCGCCGATGCGCGCACGGACGCCATTTTGCATGCACTACGTCTACTAGCGCTGGGTGCTCGGCACGGGCACAGGCACAAGGGGAACCCACCGAGCTTCGACCCTGGCGTCTGATGCGAGACTGCGTTGTGTGCGTGTTGGTGTGCTAAGGATACGTTGCGCAAAGCGACATCTGCGTTTGGAAACAAATGAAGTAAGCTAAGCGGTCTAACATTTTATTGATGAAAAAACAAAGGTAATATTTCACCAGTCAACATTTAGTTTTTCTGACTTTAATTCAAGTATAAAATAAATAATATTCCGCCTGAAAAGTTATTCTTAGACTTCGGATAAAAGTTTGGATTATTTAAGAATATTCAAAACAAACACATGACTGTATGCAACTTACAAATCACTAATTTCCAATTAAATATCAATTCTGCTGCCTAAATTCAGAATATCACCACAATCGAAAGGAATCCCCCTCAATAAAACAAGTTTTTTTTTATTAGTAACGAAATTGAATAACAAACTCGAACCTCACGCTGCTTCCGCATGCTTCTCTTGTTGAAACGTAAACGCATAATAATGCCCCTTCAATTTCTTTAACGATTCATGCGTTCCCATTTCTACAATCTTTCCCTTATGCAACACCACAATTAAATCAGCATTTTTTACCGTCGATAACCTATGTGCAATTACAATAGTTGTTCTGCCAGTGCTCGCTTGTTCTAATGCCCTCTGTACAACTTTTTCTGACTCTGTATCCAATGCGCTGGTAGCTTCATCCAAAATCAACACTACCGGTTTCTTTAGCAACGCTCTAGCAATAGCAATCCGCTGCTTCTGACCGCCTGACAAAGCAGCACCTCTTTCACCTACCATTGTCTTATAACCATCCGGAAAACTGACTATAAACTTGTGCGCATTCGCCATTTTTGCGGCTTCAATAACTTCGGCGTCCGTCGCATCCGGCTTGCCATATCTGATGTTTTCCATTACTGTAGTGCCGAAGAGGATTGGTTCCTGGCTGATGAGACCTAAAGCACTTTGGCGTAACCATGTCGGGTCTAACGAGCGGATGTCACAATCATCCAATAAAATCGAACCGGATTTAACGTCATAGAAACGCTCAAGTAATGCAACTACCGTTGATTTTCCATTACCAGATGCGCCAACAATAGCGACAGTTTTTCCCGCTGGCACATGTAGGGTGAATTTATCTAAAACGGTGTGTTCTGCGCGTGTTGGATATGCAAAGACGACATCGGTGAACTTAACATCGCCGAAGAGAACATCAGACGGAATCGTTTTTCCTCCGATGAGTGTCATTTGAGGCTGGATGTTAATGTACTAAGAAAAAAACAACTTGAGCAGTCTTTGGCAGGCTTTATCTAATTACTTACTTCGAATACTCTTGATCCAGATGACATTCCACGCATTACACTACCGAATAACAATGACATTTGCCCCAAAGACTTTTGAATGGTCTGTGTTGCCATTAAATACGCCATTAATTCACCTGGAGATAATTCATTAATACTTAAGAGATAACCACCCATACAAATTACACCTAAAACCATCCTGTAACAGCAGTAACATTTATATTCCTTGTTCAAATGCAGTGTATAGATTTCATACCCATTTAAAAATAAATTCGTCCCTGCTTGAAACAACCCAATCCCAACGCCCAGCTGCTGATTCAGTATCAATACTCCTTTTGCTTCCGCTTCAAATAATTCAGCTTCAGACTCCTCCATTGCAAATGCTCGCACAGTCCGAATGTTTCCAACTGCTTCATCTGCTACTGCGGTCGTTTTCTCCATTTGTGCCTGCGCTCGTTTTGATGTTCTGCGCAACATGGAACCAAAAATAGTCCCGACGGCGATAATTGTTGGGATACACAACAATGTCACCAGTGTCATGAATGGTGATATCATAAATAATGAAACTGAACATCCAACTATCTGGGTGCTGGCACGTAATCCACCCGAAATTGTTTGCTTGAAGCTACTTTTAAAGTCTTGGATGTCTGTAGTCAACCTGGAAACCAGAAATTACTTGGAAATTCTGCTGAATCCAATAAATATGTAGAAATTAAGTTACCTATTAATTATTTCTCCTGTGCGTAACCTATCAAAAAACTCAATGTCTTGTTTAACAATAGCAGTAAACAAATCATGTTTCATATTGTATGCTATCCTCTCACCAATTACTGAGAGAGTGTAAATATATAAGAAAGTAAACATTGACTGTGCAATATACATTCCAAATAATTTCAATGCAGGGTTTTTTAACTTGTCTAGGAAAAAAGATGTGGCACTAGATGCACTGCTTCCACTTAGCTTTGATATTGTATCAATCACTTTTCCCATCACTAGAGGAATTTGTATATTCAAAAGTGCAACTACCAATGCCCCCTAAAACATTGAATTTAATCAAATCTAATTAAATGTATGGTAGATAAGTACTCACTGCAACTGCACAAAAGAACCAAACCAAATTGGGCTTCAAATAATGCCACAACATTCCCCAATTGAATGCAGCCTCTTGATCCTGGTCCTTCATAAATCCAGCCATTCTTGTAGATCTAGCTTTGCATGAAGCATTGCTGTTGGCACAAATTTTAAACAATCCCATTCCAGTAATTGAACTTCCGATGATGTTGACATATTTGAAAGTTGATTTATTCGTCTTTATGGGTGATTTAGATTGACTTACTTTAGTGTAAAACTTTCTGGAAGTCTGCCTAAATAAGAAATTACTATTTCCGGTTATGTTCCTGAGAGAATATCTAAAATAACATCCCGTTTTGCAAATTATGCAATTAGATAACCTTTAACATGTTAAATTTATGAAATTGGGGTGAAAGTACCTTAACGGTGTAGTTGATGCACAAGTGTGGTGAAATAATTTCCACATATTTGTTTTCACAAGCTGATAGAGCTTTTGTAAAAGTTAATACCGTTTTACCTTGTTATTTGAGCCAACTGTTTTGAATATTTACATTTTAATAAGTGGTAAAGCAGAAATTATACGTTAATATACTCGTACTGGTCTCTGTGTTTGAGCTGAACTCATTCTGGTAAGATTCAAGCAGCAATGGTAGAAACCGTTTATGCCACTAAGCTATGACCTCAATCCGCCTCAATAAATTTTCAATGTTCAATTCTCGCTATCAGGGGACGCTTCACACATGGCTTGCAGTACCACTAGAAGATACCCCGCTCCAATTGGATAAATTGGCATTGAGTTGTTTTTATTGAGCTATGGAAAATTAATTGCCGTACTAAATTAAGCATAGATAATAAGATACATACTGACTTGTGTTCTACTCTTACATTTCGTGCATATGCAGTTCACTTATGAGTGAGTTTTAGCTGTCGAATAGATGGCAGTGGTTCAAGGTGTTTTCAGTTTACAACAGCCCCTTTGTGTTTAGATATTTTTATTTGGAAAGAACAATCCTTCACTCGTAGGCATCATAGTTCGCTCCAGAAATAACAAATAATAATTTAGTAGAGCTCCCTGGCTACAAAATAAATGGTTTAAAATTTATTTCTATTACTCTCTGCGACTATCCCGGTGCATGTTCTGTTAACAGCACCCTATTCAAGCAGACGGTGACTCCAAAACTATGAAAAATTCAATTAATAATGAACTCTAAGCTTATAAATTCCATGCATATTGATGATCTCTAACGCGAAACAGAGTTCATCAACATAGGCTGAAGCATACACTCGTACAGAAAACATAGTAAAATAAATAGCAATGGTATCATTATGTAACTGATCTGTTTGTAATTGAACACGAAGAGATGCGTGTTTTCCGACGGTTAAAGTTAAACAATTACAATGGAAACTACACACAATTTTAGGGGCATTAGATAACATGAATCTTCTTCCCCTGGTAATTTTATAGCAACCAAACAATTTTTTATTATACAGGCTCTTAAAACATACA
Organism: Diploeciton nevermanni; assembly: GCA_027575565.1. Lineage (NCBI taxonomy): Eukaryota > Metazoa > Arthropoda > Insecta > Coleoptera > Staphylinidae > Diploeciton > Diploeciton nevermanni. Next base: position 103,883 of record JAODIE010023686.1, read on the forward strand.
ATAATTTCACGCATTATATATTTCCTTCCATCTTGTTTCCCCCATCCTTCGCTTAAAACAAGATCCCTATTCTGCATGTCACTGGCAGCCCTCCCATGCTGTATGTTAGCCAGAAGAACCGCACAAGAAAACTGATCAGTCTTGGAAATAAAGCATCTCTCCAGGCCGCTGCCACGATCGGCGCAAACATTGACAATTTACATTTACATATTGTTAAGTTGCGTTAATAATAATTATACGTGATAAATGGAGTGTTTAAATGCGTAGCGCTAAGTAAACGCGCAAGCCCTTGAATGCCACACCAGCATAAGCAGAACGCGTCATTTCTCTGAACCTGAAAAACATTCATGCCATTGGACATGAATGCGGCGTATTCTTTCAATGCGAAATCTCTTCAAAATGTACATATAAAACTCACAAGATAAAAGTTTAGGCCTAAATGTAGAGATCGTGAAAATGCATACAAAATTGTATAGCAGCATGTATAGTGGTAAAATATCGCTTAATAGACAATAATCAATTGTTTAAGAACTGGCATATAAAGTAATTTTGCTTCCCATCATTACATTTTTTGGTCGTTTCCGGTTTTGTTTAATGTATAATCGTAAATTATATATATATATATAAAAAAAAAAAACTACATAAGAAGCATCATTATGCAAAATATCTCTCCGCAAAGGCCGATAAAATCTTCGGAGGATTACAATTTATGCTGTTGTTCTACGATTTGATTGTTTCCCATTATTATTGATCATTACAATTCGACATTTCTAGTTTGCTACTTTTCCGTGTACAAAAGCTATGTCCTTCTTTTTGGTCGTTGGTTCATCTTCAGTTTCAAAAATATCTCATAAGCATTGTAAAGATATGCAAGAATTTTGCCTCCACGTAATACCAACTGAGATACGCTACCAGGGTAACATTAATCAATAAAATATATGCTGATATATAGTATAAAGTATTTAAAAATAATATAATCTCATCACTTAATTACCTCCGTTTTTGTAACCGCGATTTGCATATTTAAATGTAGTTACTCCTCATATGTATGCACACGCAGTAATATTACTAGTTACTAATAAACCTATATATTAATATATAACACAGCACGAAATAAAAATGCGGCAATTATTAAATGCATCTCCGTCGCCATCGCTACTAGCTCATAATCAAAATTAACATATATGGCATGTTTTCTCTTGAGGAAATCGAAGATAATCCAAGTTAAATCGTCATCGGAATGGTTGACAGACTTCAATAAAATGTAAAATGATTTTGCTAGGATCTAAAAACTGTTTCGGATGTTCGAAGAGGAGTTAGTGGTGATTATGTATTCAACTTAAAGTTTTTTCTTCCTCCTTCTCTTTCGATTCTAAAACCAACACATCAGCGCATGAACAAAATTTGTTTACAATAAATAAAAAACATGTCAAAGTTGATTCTCCAAATTACCTGCTGAATCACCGTTAGTCATCACTTCTTCCTCCTCCTTCTTCTCTTCCTTTGCAACATCAGGTTTCTTCTCGTCCTTCTTTTTGTCTACGTCTTCGTCCTTCTTTTCCTCAGACGACTGTTTCTTCTTACCCTTTGCAGGCGTAGCTGGTTTGGGCTTAGGTTCCATAGCGGGATCAATAATTATCTTACCAACATTCTTACGGTCATGCATCTTTTGCATAGCATCTGCAACATCCTCCAACGCCCAAGTCGAGTCAGAATGGGGCTTGATTTTACCGGCCGTGAAAAGATCGAAAACCTTGTTGACAACAGAGCGGATGTAAGCATCTTGACCCTGCTGGAACATGAGATGACGCATATTGAAACCCATCATTGTTTTGTTCTCATCAAAGAGTTTGATTGGAGAGATTTTGTCCACTTGCCACCACTAGAGATAAAAATAAAAAAAATGTATTAATCATTTTTATTGAATTATTATGTAAACTTACAGAACGAGCAGCACTTAAAATACTGCGAGTCTCCCCAGTGACAACGTTCGATGAGCCAAAGAGAATATATTTGCCCATAGGTTTGAGCAATTGATAGCCACGATTACATTCCTCACCGCAGAGACAGTCAAGAACCACGTCGACGCCCTCAGGTTTCACTTTGCGCACCTCGTTGGGGTAGTCGCTGCTGCGCTCCAGCAAGTGATCGATATTGGCAGCATTGCCGTTGAGATGTTCATGCTTGCTCTTGGAGCAGACCCCAAAGATGGTTACGTCTGGGACCGATCTGGCTAATTGAACAACCGCTTGACCCTACAGAAATTAACGTCTTTAAAATACGATAGAATTTTGATGATGAAAAACAATCAAAACATTTGTTAATTTTTTGGATGACGCATTCCACTAAAACGCTCAAACCCATTTCGGAAATACCACTGAGTCAATTTCCACTGCGTGCAAAACACGTGAATAGATCAATAACATCGTCTGGTGCGTCGAGCCTAGGTCTGTTGCATTTCGTCGTATAAATGCACTTGCTTTCCACGGCTTGTGAGATAAACCAAATTTATCGTCGTGCCTTCGTTTAGAAAAAAAGTCCGGCTAAAAATTCAATGCGAAGACACCGAAATAAAATAGAGAAAACAGCAACGTCGTGAGATCCCGAAGAATTATGAGACATTAATGTTAGAAGGAAAAATTGAACGCACTCCAAATAAATAACGGATAACAAGAGAAGATGCGCTGCTGAAAATAAATCCCTTTGTAAATTTTCCGTACCATTGACCAACACCCATTGAAGTAACGATTTCGTGGCTTTTAAGGGGACCACGTTAAAGCAAAATTGCAAACCGCCAGCATAATTGCGAGGCGGCGGCGTGAGTGTATGGGTGCGGTACATGCCCTGTGGATCGATAGCAGGCGCCGACGGCCGGCGCTGTCTAGCCGTCTCCCATTGACTGCTGCCGGCTGCTGCAACCTGTTGAGCATCAGTAGCCGCCGGTGTCTCTGACCCTCAAAACGCTGCCAACATCCGGTTTGCCGCTGGCAGCGTAACTAACGAAAGGAAACGTGGAACGTCTAAGATGGTTGCGACGCCAGACGAAGCTCAGTATTTGCGGTGTCGTAAAAAGAATGTAAAAGCAACGGCTCGACGTGAAGCATCATATGTTCGAAATTGATCAGTGCACCACTCCAGTCCAAGACAAGCCAAGAGAAGGGTGATGAGAACGCTAAAGAATTGATTGAAATGTGATTGTTGTGTCGTGCACAGTAGAAGCATGATTCCCCAACGGAAATTGAAAAAAAAAATTCAATAAGAGATCAATACAAAAATGAAAATAAATCATAAACAAAAACAATAAACTCTATGGTCCATCATTACCGAATACTCCTAGAGCAAATTTAGTACAAAAATAAAACAACATCCTAAGAATAGTACCTAATCCTAAATAAATACCCCTTTAAGATATCGCACCAAGAAATAGCCAGTAAATACTTACAACACCACCGCCAGCTGAATGCACTAAAACAGATTTGCCCGTGCTGATGCCAGCCATCTCAAACAAAAGGATGAAGGCGACGGTGTAGTTCAATGTGATAGCGGCGGCGTCCATTGGAGTCATACCCTCTGGCAGCTTGTACACGTACTTCGCAGGCGTAGATACCAATTCAGCCCAGGCGCGACATTCAGTAAGTGCCACGACTTTATCACCAATCTGTAACCCGGAAAGAAAAGCAACTTCAACTTTGTGTTTTTATTGCTCATGAAATTTAGGGGCACACCTTTGAAGGTTGGACTTTTCGAGGTCGGAAGGTCATAAATGATCGTCAAAAAAAGGGGGAAAGTAAAGAAAAACACGCAGAGCGGAATTGAGAGTTAGGAAATATTTACCAGTAAAAATAGTGGGCTCTTGAGATAAAGTAAACTGAAATTTGTTAAAAACAAAAAAATTTGCGCACAAAACAGTGCACATATTTTGTGCTTTAACTAAAATTCATTCAATAATGAAATTCCAAGGATGATAGGAGAGTACATGGAATGTGTCGGAATGTAAAATAAAGAAGTTGCTGAGGTGTCGAGGGTGAACTTACAGCAAATCCTTCGACGCCCTCGCCGACCTGTTCGATTTCGCCGGCGCATTCCGTACCGAGAACGAAAGGACATTTGGGCGGCGAATCGATAACACCCTGGCGCAGCATCAAATCTTGGAAATTTAAACCGCTGTGAATAAACGCAAATCAAATTAAAACATTCCCTCAATCATAAATCGAACTAAAATTGTTCAAACCTGCCTAACGATCACAAAAGATATATTCAGTTGAACTGATTAATGTTAGAAACCAGCATTATCTATTTCCTGTTTCCACATGCATGTGTAAATACAATGATTCCTGTCTGACAAAATAATAAGATAATAAAAGCATTAGAAGTGTTTGTTAAGTAGACACGCCATTAATGCGGCATGCTTCGCTCGTTCCTTATCGCATAACAATTAGTGACCGGAAACCAGCCAGTCGATCTTTTATTTCCGTTCTGCGTGTACTGTCATCGGTGTGGTCGAAATGCGACTCCAACTAATAGTTAACGAGTTCAGGGAAAGAAATGAAACAGTTTTCTTATTAAAAAAAAAATTGAGCTACCCTTTGTCATTCATAATGAATCATAAATTGATAGAGGACTACAAAAATGTTTTATCAACAGTCTAATTCCGATGAGTATAAGATGAATCAGTTTAGAACATATTGATCAGGAAAATTCCATGCGTGCGTAATCTTTATGACAACAAACACGAATATGAATAAGTGTCCTCTTTGTAAACCAAGAAAGTATTGTTTATCATTGGCATGTGCAACATTATCACCATTGCTAGAGATCATGAACGTGCTGGGGTCAGCATTATCTGCATGCGCTTGAAATTTAAACAAAAGCATCATTGTGGTATTTCTTTTAATTCATTGATATTGTAATGAATTCCACGCAATACCAAGCGCAATGGAAACAAATGACAAATATTTATTAACTGATTCAGTAATAGAGCAAATTAAAACTGCTCTTACAAAATGATTTCGCAAACAAATTTTCAACTCAACAGCAGCTAATTATCTCTCATCGCACTTCGCTTGCATGTACGCTTATTGAATAGTTAATTAATCGATTTAATTAATCGCGTTGTCGGCTCTTCCTTTTCGGTCAATTGCACTGCTTGAAATTAATTAGAATTCAAGACCTGCCAATAAACGCTATCGCGCACACGGCCTAAATATTGATTAGGAGAGTACTAAATAGAAGAATTATCTAAATTCAATTGTTTTGCCGTCGGAATAGAAAAATTAAGGCTTTTAAATGTAACAATAAATGTGAATGTGTATAGATTGCACGTGTGAAGCAGTATGAGCGAGGCGTTTCGACCCAATGCAGATAAACAATAAATTTTTATGATTATATATTGTCATGCAAAGCAGCCAGTAAGCAACGTCCAGCGCTTGTTTGTTTTGTTTGCATGAGTTACAAAAGCGCCGAATGTAACTTATTTTTGAATTTAGAGGGAATCACACGATGCAGAAACATTGAATGTAAATGTCTCTTAAATAGAAGGCTGTTTTACCGATTCCAAGATAGATTCTTTCACATTCCTTAATCTATAATTACAATCCAGATTTCCTCAAAACAGGTAGACCGTAGTTAAATCCACCACACGCTTCCAACATAATAATATCTGAGAACTATGGCCTTACAAGGATATCCGAAAACCCTGTAAATCCATCGACAAAGCAACTAAAACACCCAACTTTGTGACTTTAGGATCTAAACCAAACTACTGAGAATACGGGTAGCACATCCTCACATTAGATACCACATTCTTTCTTCCATAAAGGATTCCATGCATCCACTCCACGATGTGAAGGAGGGAGAGACAAGAAACAAATGAAATACGGGAAATTCATAGAATTTAAAGGGAGAGAGAACAGCTAGACCCTGAAAATTACACGTCTCAGGAATTTCTTGCAATTTACCATCCTAAATTCACAACATAAAAACGAATAAACTTGAATTAAGCTTCCTTTTTGGCGGTGCGTGGCTGATATTAATTGCCAACAACCGTCAACAAAACCCGTGGCAGATGCGATTCCTCCGCTCGTGCTGCTTGTTGTTGATCTTGAAAATATGCCGTTTTCTGAATGCATGTTCACATGTGCAGCACACGGGCCCTCTGCGCTTATAGGTTTAAAAATATACCCGAAGGTCGTCCCGGCACCCAGCACGCATACTGAGAGAAATACACTAAGCCCACATCATCGGCCGCAACAGTTGCAAGTTAACTTCAATAACCGCGTTAATATCGAACGCGCCTGTGCGTTCGCAGGGCGGATGAAGCCGCAGTCAACTCAAGTCAACTTCTCCGCCTGTCTTTGTTTCTCCCTCGGCCCTTGAAAGCTCCGCCACTCAATATGCTCATTATTCGGTTGCCACGTAAGGCGACGTCGCGATCTGAAGCAAATTCGATTCTTCCTTGTCACTCGTGTAGAGAAAACTTAAATTTTTCTTTTTTTCCGCTTGACTTTCTTCGCGATTGCACTTAACCTTGACTCGAATTAAATCTCATTCGTAGCAAAGAGCCACGAATTGTACGACGCCATTTTATGCGAATTACATACTCAAACCAACTGTATAACATGTCGCACGCCACACTCCGCTTAACATAGTCTACCCTTTAATATTTGGACGACACCAATATTAATAATTCCATCCATGACGTTATCATGCTCTCGTGAGAATTTCGATGTTGTCAATTGAACGATTTACTAATAATTAGTCATGAAGATTTCCTCAAGGCACGACAGTGTAATAAATGAAAAAAATGCGAGCGCCATTGTGAAACCGCGCAATAAAATGTTGTAGAAAACGACATACTGATAGTATCGGAAGCAAAAATATACAAAACTATACATCAAAGCAACATTCCGAAAACAAAGACGAGCAGAAAGCTAAAACGGAAGATATTAATTATACTGTCTACACTTGATAATTGTGGCGAAAGCAATATTCCCCGGGTGGTTTGCGATGTGCGATAGTCTTGAGATTCCCCTTGTGTTCGCGGCCGTCGTTTATTTTCGCATCGCTTTTGTTTTTCTAAGCGTCCCGCTTGGCCGATGCTCCTTTTTTTATCAGTTCGCCCGACACGTACACCAACAACAAGCAAATTAAACCCGACTACATCTGACATATGCACATTCCGCATGTGTGCGCAAAGGAGAGCGAAATTACCACACATGCAACAGCGTGCAGATGTTGCATCGCAGAAATAATAAAATGGCTGCACTCACCATGCGCTCACGCGGATGAGCACCTCACCCTCCACGGGCGTGGGCTCAGGGCGTTTGAGAATCTTGACGCTCTTCAACCCACCGAAACTGTTGAGGACGACGGCGCGCATCTGCTTGGGCTCCGGCTCTTGTTGTGCAGCTTCTTCAAGTGCGGCATCGCCATTCTCTTTTACTTCAGCAGCGGCGGGCGCTGCCTCTTCTTTCTTGGCGGCTTCAGCTTGTGGCTGTTCTGCCACCTGCTGTTGGGGTTGCTCTTCGGCGGCAACAGAGTCGGCTTGTTCGTTGGACATGTTACAAACTTTTTAGTTGACTTTACTCGAGATTTGCCCACGAGAAGGTTATGGGAGTGCTGCGCCGGCCGGCTTTCCAACAGACGATGGGACTGCAGATGCGTCCTAACTGCTAACTGCGGTGGTGACTAACTGCGTAACAGGTGCCTCTCGCTTCTTGCTCGCTTTGAAACGAAGGAGATTCGGGTAGGGCGCGGACGCGTACAACCAGCGCAGGCGCGTTTCAACTAGCGCCAAACAAACTCGCCGGGAGATACATATACTAATTATGAACACAGCATCATACGAATAAAGGCACTAAATTAGAAATCTACTGCATCAATAGTTTATCATGTATAGATATTGATTTGTAAAACGTTTTTGGCTTGTTTATATTGAAGAAGGAAGTGCAGATGAAACTTAACTATAAGCATTATCTGAATAGCGAATACACTTCGTGACCACACCCAATGATACTCTGAAATAGTTCATCTTGAATTCTGAAACGGCCGAAATAATGTCAAATAACACACGCTAACCAGCTACGAAAAGGCATATCCGTCCTTTTTTTTTTTTTTTTTTAAATATTACCATTGTTAGGAATGGGAGCGCCCCACTTTTCATTTGATTTTAATGTTGCTTTATTACTCATTGAAAAAAGTAGTCCTGATTTTGATTTTAACCTGAGTAGTACTTTTTTTCCTAGCCTTGAATCGAGCAATTACATAGAAAGTCTCAAGTCAATTCAACACCTTCATCAATTTTTACTAGATCCCACGTCAAAGATATAGTTTCAACAAGTAGGGAGTTTCAGTAAATAAATTTATCTCAAATCCACCTCTCTACTCTATCAGAGCTTTACAGGCTTTTTTCTCCCCCCTCCCGATAGATCTTTTAAAACATTTTAAAACTAGATCATAGCATATCGTCATTTAATTTAAAAACACAACACATTCAACTGAAATTGAAAGCAGTTAGTTTAAGAGGTATTGACCCCGACAATTCGAAATTGTCTTCGAAAGTGCCTCTAGTTACGAATACCGTATCTCACTAAGATATAATAAATCTAACTTAAATCATATTTTGCACTTCGCGTTCCTCAATTAAAGCCTGTAGTTTCCGGTTGCTGAGTCGTTTGGTGTCACGCTCTACCAAGCCGCCGGTGTCCGTTAGTAACCGTTTCGCAGTGTGGTCAATTACACGGTTGATATTCTGCAAATCCTGAAAACCAACCGATTTACAAGATATTCATTCATCAATATACGGTATTACGTACCCTTGAATTGCTCCGATTGAAGTAGTATGAGTGAGACGAATTGAAATCGGCATTTGTCGGTGATTCGAGAGTGTTAACATACACGTTCCGCGCAATTTGACTACAGGGTGAAACAAAAACATGCGGATTCGCCGGAAGAGGTGAAAGCGCATTGTTTAAGTTGGTGCCTGTCCTGCGTGGGCAAATTCTTGCAATCAAAGGCTTCACATGAACGATGTAGATCTTATTATAGAACTGGATTAAATCACCACGATTGTCTTTGTCGAAGTACACATTGCGATAGATATCACTATGTGCTTGAGGTTGCAGCTTATAGGCTTGCATAATGTCTGTGAACTAAATAAACACAATTTAAGATAGAATAAATGACAACTTCTTCTTCCATCTACAACTTACAGACATAGTCCCTGTTAGCTTAAAAACAATATACACAGCACACATGATGAGTTGGTCCAGATGACGATGTTTAAGAAGCCAAACTTCACCATGTGTCGAATCATTACGACTTTCCCGTATTGTTGCTTCCAGAAAAGTCCAAATCTTCATCCTTGTTTCGGTATCATTAATGTCTAGCCGTTTGCAAAGTTCGTCCATACGAACGCCAGCAAGAACATAAAACTAAAGAAGAAAAGTAAGGTAGAAGTTGTCACAATAGAAGATGCTTTTTACCTTTCTAAAAATAATCTCCAAGCTGCGATTCTTCTTCGGCACATTACCATTACTGGCATTCTGATTTGCAAGTTGATTGCGATTGGAGTTAAGCAACGACTGACCAGGCCTAATATTACTATATCTTGGCGATTGGAATGGTTCGGTTGAACCAACGATATTAGACAATCCAGCACCTACCATCGCTCGGCGTAATGTACCAGTTGATGGTGTTCCAGCAGAAGTTAAAGTCAAACCAGGGCGCGCAATATCAGCGAATTTCGGTATAGAATAGTTTTCTGTTCTCATGTCCCTCCAGAGTACGCTGTCTTCTTTCCACATTAGACTTTCCATGACTGTTTCCTCCACCTGTACAATCAGCACATATTTTACTTTTACTTAGCACACAAATAAACAGAACAACTACTTACATAAGACAAATGCTTAATAATATTCCTCGAGAATTGATTCGTACACCTCACGACCAACTCGATGATCTTCACAAGGTGCACCGCAGGCAGTGATACACACTCCAAAATCCATGGAAACAAATAAGGCATATTTGTTGAGTAAATAACAATTTCCATAGCGCAGGTGAACACACACATTGAGAACACATCGTTCTTCAACAGCGGACCAATTGGTTTATCTAATCGTCGCTCATTTGCGAGAATCATCTCCATGAGGTAATAGAATAGTTTGACGCTGCATGCACGCTTTTCTTCAGCATCCGATCTACCTGCTCTTGTAACACCTGCTGCGAATTTAGCACCCAAATCCATTTCAATGTTCACTATTTCTTCGCCGAGAGATTCTCCTCCACAGTCTGCGATCATCAGGGAAATATCGTTAGACATTCCAGATGGACGACGTGATAGCATAGCAAACAACTTCTCAGTGTCTGGGGAATTATTTTGGGATTTATCGATGGGGCCCACGTATTGACGTCCAGTTAGTGGAGTTTCTGGGATCTGTGGTAAGCGGCGACGTTCATTCACTGGCGTACTTGCAATCATGTCACCTGATCTCACAAAAAGTGGTAAAGTAAGAACTAATATTAAATCAAATAAGAATTGCATACCATTTGAACACTTTATCCCTTGTAGTTCTATCTGTCTATATGTCTCCTCTGGAAACAAAAAAAAAATATATATATATATATACTATAATAATTACCTTGCCACATCAGCAGTAAACTTACTTATAAAAATATTCTCATCATAACACCATTCCGACAAAATATACTGCTCGTAGATTTTAGTCAAGACTGCGTAATTCTTTTCAAAGATTTCCTCTTTGAACAAATCTGAATAATCATCTTTTTCTGACTCCAGGCCTTGATCATTCACAAGTTTGGCCAACACTGGAGCTATTTTATAATCTTGCACATATTTCACGTCAGCAAGATTCAAGGCACCAAAGTTGTGCAGGATTTTATCAATCACGCAAGGTGCTTCTTTGGGAATCTGGTATCCTGGAAGATTCCAGCCATCTGGAAGCCCCACAAAGTCGCTGTTAATTGTGTCGCGTTGATCCAACATAATGACATTCTTAAATGCCAAATTACAGCAACACTGTAAGATTTTAAGACACTCAATGATATCATGTCCAAGAACTAAATATTTCCCTTTCAGAAGAAGAAATAACAACCAGGTGAATTCAAAGACACCAACTGATGTAGAATGAAAAGTGCTGAAAATAAGACAAATATCTTTACAATTATAAAGTTTTTTTAATGGTTTTAAGTATGTTTACTACTTACGTTTTTCTTGTTCTGATTGCATCCATATCGGGCATTTTGAACAATTTTCTATACAGATTTTCATAGCGCATGTAGACATTCTGACAGACAATAAAATTGCTTTCAGCTGTGTGTACATCGCGAGCAAAATCCGAAGGGAGTTTCGACATTGTGACCCATCCTTTCATACATTGAAAAAACTGCTTTAAACTAAAATTATTTGAGTTGGTTTTAAAGTGTCACCAATATATGCAACTAAGTATACATAAACAATTTCTTATGAATGTTATTTGAGATTAATTTTGTTTACCTTAAGTTTGTATGTCGTAAGAGCAAAGTCAAACTGATTGGATTGCTCTTGACAATTGTTTTGTTGCCAACTTGTGTCTCCTGCCGGCGGCAGCTGGAGAGCAAGGAGCAGGCTAGCCATGATACTTTATTCCCCTGAATGGTAACAAACATTCATAATTAAAATAGAGTATATAACATGCCACTTATCACAAAACAAGTGATTACCTCCATAGTAAATTTGCTGGAAATATCTGTGAACTTCTCCCAAGCGTCTTTAACCGTCTCCGGGTCCAAGTTAAACACCTTGTTCAGCTTTTCCAACGCTGCGTAGAGATCTTCGTCGAAGGCTGACGACGATGACGTATCCATCGGGTCCATATCGGAGTCGAAGTCCTGCTTAACACTCATGACCAGTGTTTTGTTTGTTACACCAAATTGTTGTAAACCAATGCGAAATTAAGGATCTACTTAATTGGCAAGAACCGGTGAAGACGATCCTGCACGGGCATCGAATGGGCACTGGTTAACCTCTGAATGCGACTGAGTCGGAGGCGAGTCGCGGTCGAAAAGGAGTTTTCGTCCAGCGTGCGGCGGCTTCTCTTGGCGCACCGAGTGGGAAAACGTCTTGCCGCCGGCGCGAAACGTTCTTTTGGCGCGTGTACGCGATGTACACAAAAGAAAAAGCCGCGCGCGCGCGCGCGGGTTGTTATGGTTGGGTTGAACGCGCGGGTGCTACCTGGATGAAGCAAAAGCGCGCCAAAATTATTTGCAACGCGACGCTTTTACTATTTTTTTTAGAAAAACACGTGGCGCCACCTGCCAATAAATGTAGTGAAGCATTTGTTTAGAGGATGGCTCGAGTAAATTTGAAAACCCATCAAAATATTTTAGCTACAAAGGTGAATCCTCATAAAGTTAATCAAACGAATGAATGATGGATGCAAAATGCACGAGGATTGATATACCCCAATAAATGACCATCGATACTTTTATTCAAACATTAAAAAAGCCCGTAAAATTATCGACGAGTTCATGTCTCATTATAAAATATCCAATTGTAAACGCATACACATCTAACAAACGTTATAAAAATAAATGCAAAAAGTAAAAAATAAATAAAATAAAGTACGCCACATGGCAACGCGCAACGGTGAGCCTGACGCGTTTAATATTCACATGATAGGGATTTAACGCCGAAAAAAACTCAGGCTCGGCCTCTTCTTGGGGCTCGTCCCGGTGTTCTGCAAACAGAAACAATCACAAATGACGAACCAGTTGACATGCCCAAACACCAAACACGACATAAAGCACTAAAGACAGCAACACAAAATTTCAAAGTTGTACTATATTTTCGAGGAAATAAAATATGCAATATAGATAGATGATAGAGTATATCAGTAATTAAAGCTCACAGAAGGAAGAGTTTGTTGATAAGAAACATGCGAAAACGCATAAACATAAAAACGTGTTATGTTAAAAAAAATTAGTAATAAAGTGTATATGTACCAAAGTGTCCGTGATAGATTCAATTTGGTCGATTGAGGTAGTGGTGGATTGATAGAATTAGGATGTAAACGAGACAATTGAAATGCTAGCAGCGACAATGGACAATACGCAGAGCGCGTTCCTCGTAAACAGCCAAAAGTGTCGTATAAAAAAAATGCGCGCACGGCTGACACGCCGCCTGGCCGCCGCCTCCGCACCACGATAAACCAGACATCGAGAAGTGGGACATACACACACCACGTGCCGCCGTTGAAGGCCACCACCAGAGACAGCCTTACGAGGACTAGGAGTACACTTTGAACGCCTATAACGGCACGTAGCGTAAGAGACCAGTGCCTCCAATGAACCGCAATTTCTCTTTCTATGAGAAGAACACATTGGACTAGTCGGACCTGTGCAGAAGGACCACGAATCGTTGCAACCTACCTCGCCATTACCACTGCCTGAATCACCAGCGGCAACTTTGGACTTCGATGAGGAAAATAGCCCGCGGAGAGGGTTGGCCGACTGTCTCTGTTGCTTCTGATCAGTGTCAATTTCGCGTAGAACGCGCTCATTGCCTTGGAGAGATAGACGTCCACCGTGCTTGCTGGGTGTTGGAGGTCCTGGTTTCTTATAGGAAGTGGTACCAGCGTCTTTTTTCTTAGGTTTTTCAGAAGGCAAGAGGTGGGTTTTCATCGTATCATCGCCAAAGTCCATATTACCGCTCTAAAAATAATGAAATTTATAATAGAACAAAGAAATAAGTTGCAAATATTGAGTAAACACCTTTAAGTCATCTTCCTTAAACTGCTTGTGGTCCAGAAATTGTGTCTCTGCAGGATATGACGATTTAAGATGAGGTGGACACAAGGAATTCCGATAAGCAAACTCCGATAGTCGACTGGAGTATGATTCACGTCCGTTGGCAGCAGTACTAGGACGCCCTTCTTTCAAATCATGAAGATATTTGTTATTGAACATGTCACCTTCATCCTCCATTTGTAGATCTATAAAAATACAGAAAAACACAAATATCAATCAACGGAAAAGATAATATTAAATTATTGCATACCTGTTGGTGGTACTGAAGAAGCCACACTACTTGTCCTCCTATACCGAACTTCTTCAATAATATCCATCTGCCCATGTGTGGGAATCTGATGAGATGGCGCAATATTCCTCGGCAGGCTAAAAGTACTTCTCCTCTCCTCCATATATGCACTTCTCAGTTCACTCTGAAGACTATGCGAACTTGCCCGTCGACTCAATGCAGTAGGTTCCTTAAAATCATTGAAATCCACCTCCTCCCTATTATGCCTTGCCACTTTCAACTGTTGTAACACAAACTGCTTCTCGGTATCCAGTACATCATTCTTAGCTTGGGCTTTGGCCAACTCGTCTTTAAGTTTGTCCACAGTATCCTTAATATGGTCATTCTCCTTCTTCAACGCAATGATCTTCTCATACCTACTATGCGCATTCTGGTTCATTTGCTCTTGATACTTAGCGACAATCTTCTCCTTTATCTTCTCGACTTTCAGATCATATTCTCCTCTAACAGCAGTCACCTTATCAGACAATTCCGCATCGAGTTTCTTGATATGCTGTAGAAATTGTTCGCGGTCTCGTTGGCGTTTGTACTTGATGGTGTCAATCTCTGACTGAAGTTTGGTGTTCTCCTCGCAGAGTATTGAGTAGGATTCTTTTGTTGAAGTTAATGCTGTTAGGTGTTCAGTGCGATCGTTGAGAAGTTTCTCTAGCGCCGAATAATCCAATTGGAGCTTGGAATAAGCAATTTTAACATCACGATAGCTGAGTTTTAGTGAAGATAATTCCGTTTCGAGATCTTCATTCAAATCGGAATCATTCTTGGTGTTACCAGCTTGTACGGTTTGAAGTGTTGAGAGTTGCCCTTCAAGTTGTTGGCATTTATCAGTCCAGACCTGAGTCTCCTGCTGGTGTAGATCCTTCAGTTGTATGAACTCTTGAAGGAGCTTTTTATAGTGCACATCTGAATCTAATGTTGGTTGAACAGGTTTCACAATGTTGATATCCTCCATTTGTGGTTCCTTCTTAATTTCAATCCTGATCTTCTCAGTATCTACACTACTTCGCAACTTTTTAATCTCGTCTCTCAGCTGCTTAATCTTCTTTTCGAAATTATTCTTTGCATTCTCAACAAGTATCAACTTCTGCTTATTACTCAGATACTTCTTTCTCCATTCATCTTCCTTTGGTTGTTTACATGGCTGCAAATTCTCCTTCAACACTCGAGTCTTTTCTTCCTTGGTGGACAATATTTCACTAGCTTGTAAGAACTGCTCAAGTTGTACTTGCGTGTTGTTTGCATTGTCTTTGAGTTCCTCCAACTTTTCAACTATGTCATCCCCTGATAACGCCTTGAATATTGGTTGGACATCTACAGGTTCACCATCCATAATAGCCGCTACTGTACGTTCGACTGTTTGATGACATTTGAGATTCAAATTGTAGATCATTTTGGACAAACGACGGAATTGCTTGTAAATGTCGTCGATTATAATTTCTAATGCGCTTTTCTGCTCGTAGTGTAGTTTGTGCGTGTCTTCAGTAATATGAACTGATTTAATTTGGAGTGTGGTATATTGATCTTTCAAATTGTACACAACTTGTTCAATAGAATTACGATCGCTGATCATGGACTCAATGACTTTAAAGGTTTCTCGAGACTTTTGAGTAAATTCTGTGTATATATCACGTTGAGCTTTGTTGTGATGTTCCAGATAAAGTAGTTTTTCTTCCAGAAGGGTTGATACAGATGCCTTTTCCTTAAGAGATTCATATTGAGTCTAAAACATGCAGTTTCAGGGTAAATATGATTAAATAAAGTACAATGTATAAATATTTGTTGTTTACCTTCATGTTTTCCAAACTCTTTGTATCTTTGGCTTTGTCTTGTAACAGAGCAGCTTTTTCTTCATGTAACTTTTCGTAATTTGCAATCAGATCGTCTTTATCGGCGTTTAATTGTTTGCTACACTTCTCCATCTGCAGCAGAGCTTCCTGAGCATTCTCCAAGTCCTGCTCTGCCACTTCCTTGATAGTCTCCAAGTCTCTTAACTTGCCAAAAATGATGATGAGTTTCCTTTCAGTCTGCATGATAGTTTCATCCAAATCCTCCTCATTTCCCACAACATCCTTTTCATTCGAGTCATACACAATCGCACATAGCCTTCGAATATTTTCCTGCAATTTATTCTTCACCCCAATTGCTTCTTGCACCTGAATCTCCAAATCAACAACTCTTTTTTCCAAGAACACCTTCGCATCCCGTTCAATCGACAACATTCTTTCAACTTCCACATGTCCGCAGTTCGCCGCCTCCAAGCTGTTGACAATCTCCTTTATTTGTCTCTCCGTGCAGAGTAAACTCTCTTCCACCACGCTCAACGCCCCCGCATGCTGCTCAACCAATTCCTCCTTCTGCGCTTCTATTTGCGCGAGCTGCGTCGCCGCACGTCGCAACTCTCCCTCGACACATTGCCGCGCATTAGCAGCGGCCGCCAGCCGTTCCAGCCCAGCCGCCAGTTGCGCCTGTAACGAAGCAAGCGCGGCGTCTTTATCATCTACTACGCTAGCTACAGAATCGTACTTTTGTTGCAGTTCGCTTATCATGTCCTCCTTCACACGCAACGTCTCCTCGGCGGCTAGACGTTCTCGTTGCGCCTCCTGCAGCTCCATGCGAAGATCACCATTCAAGCCACTCATATACTGCATCTCCTTAACTGTGGTTTCATACTGCCGCTTGAGTTCCTCAAACGTGGCGCGCTCTGCCTTCAACTTGCCCTCGTAGTCCTCATGAATCACAGACAGTTGCCTGCTGGTCGTTTCCATCTTCTTCGACATGTTGGTGAGGATGGCCTGCACGGAGTCGAATTCGTCATTAGCCGCCTCAATTTCAGCGACTTTTTCTTTGACGACGAGTTCAGACTCTTTCAGTTGGGTTGAAGCCCTATCGAGCTGAGATTGCAGTTGAGATTTAGTTGCTTCAAAATGATTACGTTCGTCATGGGCTTGTTTTTGAAGCACCGTCAAGCGATTCTCCAGGTCTGCCTGCAGCTTCCCCATTTTGGATTTTCCGGCGTCCAGGACATCGACAGAAACTTTCAAGTTTTGAATTTGTTTCAAATGAGAAGCAATCTATAACAAATACGATAATTACCCTAAAGCCAGTTTAAAACGTTAGAACTTACCGTTTCTTCCTGTTCTTTGGAAAATGCAACCAAATTTTGATGTTGCTCCAGCTTTTTCCTCAATCCATCCCTTTCTTTAGTCAATGTCTCAATGTTCTGCAAAAAGTTGGCAATACTATTGTGCAACTCTCCCATCTCCTTATCCTTCTTCGCCAACTCTTTCTTAAAATTATCCTCCTCCTTGTTTAATCTATCAGAATATTTACAAACCTCTTTCTTCAACCTTGCAATGTCCTTATCCTTCTGAGCGATTGTTGCTTCACAGCTTTTCTTGGTCTCCTGAAGTAGATCCTGCTTTCTAATAAGTGAGGCTTTGGATTCTTTCATAAACTCCTCCTTGGCAATCTTCAAACTTTCGTATTCCTTCTTCAGCGTCGTATTCGCTAAGTCCATTTGACCCAACTTATTGACTAACTCAGCTTTCTCACATTGAATGATGTGAAGATGATTCTTAGCATCTTGTAGCTCTTGATCAACTGTATTACCTTCTTCTCGCGATTGCCGTAATTGGTTATTGAGGTCTTCAATGTCTTTAGTCAACGCGTCTTCAATTTTCTTCAATGTTTTGAGTTCAGCCTGGAATTCTGCTTTGCAATTCTTTGCATCCTCTTCGTATTCATTCTTTAGTCGCACGATATCCAAAGACAGGCTATCCTTATCACCTTTGAGTTCTTCATACGATTTCTTGTTATAATCCAAGACATTAGTCAACTCTTTGTATTCCGCATCAAGTATATTGTACTTCTTAACCATTTCATGAAGACTTTCAGTCAATCCTTGAATCTGAATATCATTCTCAGCCTTTTGGTCCTTTTCAGCTGCCAAAGCAGCGGTGTATTTATCAATTGTATCATTCAATTCTTCCTTGAGATTGGCAATATCCTGTAAGTAACCAGCTTCTGTGATTCTCATCGCGTCTCTTTCATCTTCAAGTAGTTTAACTTCTTTTTGTTTGCTATTAATTGCTTTCTGCATATCTTTCCGTACAGAATCAATTTCCTCCCGCTGATTTTCAAGATCCGCACGTGTCTCAATAAGTTGACTATTCAACCGTTTAATCTCGGCATCTTTACAAGTCTTGTATTGCATCAAATCATCCAAAGACTGCTTCATGTTCTTCTTCTTAATCTCAAAATGCGCGAAAACGTTCTGCATGTTATCCTTAAAGTGATCTATCTTTTCTTTAAGAGAAGCCTTGATGTTATTTACCACCTTCAACTCATCCAATGTAGTCTGATGCTCGAGATTCATCCTTTTAATTTCATCCTTAGCATCACTTAGCATCTTCATTGTGCGTGACTTATCATGCTCTAAATTATTAGCTGTAGTCTTCAATGTAGATATCTCATGTAATTTCATCTCAATATCAAGCTTCAAAGATAGTAGCTCAACCGTATTTTTCTCTAAGATATCATCTTTATTGCTACACTCTGCTTCCTTCTCCTTTAATTGCTTCTTAATATGAGATAAATCCTCTTTGAGCAGTCGCATTTCTTCAAAAGCATTGTTTTTCTCATTGGAGACCTCTAATAGCTTTAGAGTTTCCCTTTCAAAGTCACTCTCAATATTCGCCGTTTCATCAGACAAAGCCATGACTTTCGTTTCCAGGTTATCAATCGTTAACTGCATCAATTCACTCTTCTTTTCATGTTGTTGGATTGTCTTATTTAACTGTTTCTCAAGATGCGCTTTTGATTTGTCCATATCTTCTAATTCTTTCACCTTGAGAGCAATTTCATCTTTGGCAATCATCAAATCGGTCTCCAAGTTAACTTTAATAACTGTTAATATGTTCAATCTGTTGTTCAAATCATTAATTGATTGCATACTCGCTAAATCCTTATTTGAAAACGCTTCTTTGGCTGCAGTAAGCTCAGAATCTTTAGCCGTTAACTTGAGGAGTTGTGAATCAATCTCATCAATAAGTTCAGTGATAGTTTTCTTGTTCAAGATGTTTTCTTCTTCGAGGAATTTAATCTTTTCCCTCAATTCATTTTGTATATCTCTTTTATCCTTATCAAGTTGGTTAATTGTTGTTTTTAGCTTAACAATTTCAGTGTCATTGGATGCTAAATTATCTAGTAAGGTACTGATTTGTTCTTGCAGAGTGTTAATTTTTTCGGCAGCCTCTTCCATGATAGTAGTCCTCTCCATTTCCAACTCTTTAACTTGTTTATTTAAATCTAGTATTTTATTCTCTTGTTCCTCAACGGACACCTTTAAATCTTCAATAATTTGCAATTGACCGTTGATTTTCTTCTGTGATATGGTTAAATCATGATCCATTTTGCTAATGGAACCATTTAAAGTTCGAACTTCCTTCTGGGAATCCTCAATAATTTGTTTGTTCTCCTTTTCAAATTCTTGACATCTATGATTTTGTTGGTCAAGGGAGCTTTGTAGCTCTTCAATTGTCTTCATCTTGGAATTGTTATCATCATTGAGATGCGTTATATCTGTTTTTAAACTATCCAATTCTATGCCCAATGATAGAAGTTTTTCATTTGTTTCTTCCTCAAAAGCCTTTCTTTCTCCTTGAAGTTGTACTAACTGGCATTCTAAGGTTTCAGTGATGCTCGATTTTTCATCAACTAACAATTGCAACTCACCTATTTTGATTTTATTTAAAGAAATATCTTCTTGATAAGTTCTCAGTATTTCTTCCAACTGACTAACATTCCCTTGTAATGTCTCAATCTTCAACGAAGAGTTTTCCTTAAGTTGTTGTTTTGCAAGTTGAATGTCCGTACATTTTTGTTCTAATTCCTCTTTCTTCTGAGTATGTTCATCAATGGTTTTCTCCATATCTGCA
This sequence comes from Diploeciton nevermanni, assembly GCA_027575565.1. Classification (NCBI taxonomy): domain Eukaryota; kingdom Metazoa; phylum Arthropoda; class Insecta; order Coleoptera; family Staphylinidae; genus Diploeciton; species Diploeciton nevermanni. The sequence goes on from JAODIE010023686.1 coordinate 123,908, forward strand.
ATTGTTGCAGCCAATTTATTTTGAAGCGTGTTGACTGCTGCAGATTTTTCATCGGCTAACAACTTCAACTCATCAATTGTAGTTTGCTTGAATGAAATGTCTGCTCCACAAGATTTCAAATCATCTTGCAACTTATTAACGTCTGCTTGCAGTGATTCAATTTGCTGTAATGAATTCTCTGCGTGCCGTTGCTTTTCAAGTTGTATTGCAGCACATTTCTGCTCCAAATCATTTTGTTCCTCAACTGTTTTCTGCATATCTTCAATAGCTGCACTCAACTTAGTTTGTAACACGTTAATCTCAATACTCTTTGATGAAATGTTTTCTTTGCAAGAATTCAACTCAGCCTGCAATCGATTCACATCTCCCTCCAATGACTCAATCCTGCATAATGAGTTTTCTTCAAGTTCCTGCTTCTCAAGTAGAATATCTTCACATTTCTGCACCAATTCTTGTTTATTCTTGTTCTGATCTTCAATGGCCCCCTGCATATTTTCGATAGTAGCGCTCATTCTAACAACTTCATTTTTAACATCCTTTAGCTGAAGTTGCAAACCATTAATTGTATCATTGGCAGCAAGCCGTTCCTTGTCCTTGGTGGATAATAGTTCTTCTATCTTTTGAAGCAAATCTTCACTATGTTGCGTGCGTTCCTCTATTGTGCTCTGCAACTCCTTAATTTGAAGCAACAATTCTGAATTCAACCTTCCTAAATTAACAACTTCACCATCCAAATAGGCGTTTTCACTTTGAACCGCCGAGAAGTCATCCTGAAGGGCTAAGAATCGCTGCAGAAGTTCATCATGTTGCTTCTTTTGTGCTTCACCAAACAACTTTGCACTTTCCACCTCGATCTGCAAAGAATTCCTGACTTCCTCTAACTCTTCCGCTGTTAATTTTACATCGCTTAGGTGTCTCTCCAATTCCTCAGCTTTGTGGAATCGTTCACAGCTTTCCTTTGAAAGTAATGATACCTTTTCATTAAGATCTGCTTGTAGTTGTTCAAACTCCATGATTTTGCATGAAGATTCCTGCAGGCTTAAGGTAAGTGTTTCATTTTGTTCACATAATCCTACATTCTCTAACTCCTTTCTGGACAGAAGTTTCTTCATGTTTTCGAGTTCTTGAACAGTTGTACTAAGTGAATGTAATCTGTTTTCTAACTCTTTGATATGACCAACTTTACCTCTAATATCATTTTCTAAGCTCTCAACTCTTTCCTTTGATTGATCTAAGCATTGCTGAACATTCTCCAGAGTTTTCTTTGTAGCGTCATCTTCTTCTTGTAGCATATTGAAACTTTCTTCCCACTTACAATTAACGGCATTTAATGTGTCAATTGTATTTTCGAACGTCATTTGTTTAGATTGCAGCTTATCCAAGAGTCCCTCCAATCGGTCAAGCTTTTCTAACTTAGTTAAGTTTATTGAACCTGTGAGAAGTTCATCAAGTCTATCTATGCATACTTGAAACTGGGTATCACTATTTCTGATTTGGTCCTTTAAAGCATTCAAATTGAAATCAGTCGTATTGTAGAGATCAATTGCTTCTTCATATTTAAGTTGCAATTGCCTAGACTCCTCTTCCAACACCAGATACATTTGTTCCTTATTATCGAGTTTCTCTTTAAAATGATCTCGTTTTTGCTCTACCTCCTCTAAATTTCTCCTTAAATACCTTACCAAGTCTTCATTCTTCGTGATAACTTCCTCTCTTTCCAGAAGATATGATTTAACAGTAACTATATCCTGATCTTTTCCTAATATCTCCTGGTTAAGTCCCTCAATATTTTGTCTATACTCTGAATTCACCTTGAATAAATTCTCTTCAGATTTCTTCAACTTTTCCAAGTCTGCAATCAACTGACCATGCCTTGTTTCAAGCTCCTGATTATTGTTATTGACCTCTTCTAATTTACCTTTAACATCACTCAACTCATCTTCTAGTTTTTGACTTTGATCAATAGATTCGTTCAAAGAATCCTGAAGCCTAGCATTGCTATTGCTCAGTTCTTCACGTTCCTTGGCGAGTTTATTAATTTGTGCTTCCATCATTTCATTCGTCAAGATGTACTTATCTAGGGTGACATCCACGTCGCGTTTCAAGCTCTCCAAGTTGCTCAAATTTAGCCGACAATCCGCCAACTCCTTCAAAGTGGTCTGCAATTTGTTATCTGCATCCGACGAGTGCTGCATCTGTTCCGACAACTGGGAGTGTAACTTCTGGATTTCCAGTTGGCATTCTTTCAGTTGAATTTCAACGACAGTGTCTGCTAGGGTCTCTTCTGTCGATGTTTTGGATTCTATATTTACGGTTGAAACTGAAGTGTCTAGTTCTAGAGTAGAATTGTTAGATTTGGTTCGTCGGAGTTCATCAAGTAGTGTGGATAGTTCGGTGTAGTTGATTTGTAGATTAAAGAGCTCTCGTTCTTGTGCCTTGCTCTTGGTGACTGTATCTTCCAGTTTGGATTCGAATTGAAGGGCGCGCGCTTGCCACATGCAGATTGATTCTTCAGTGGTTGTTAACTAAGTTTAGAGATAATGATTTCATTAGAAACACCACTATACAAGAAAGTGAATCTATTTTTAAACCTGTTAAGCGCTTAAGCGCTACAATCTGGGATTTGTACAAGATTCTATAAGAAATTGATGCAAAAACAAAGACAAACCAAATACTTACTTTCTTTGAAATCTCATCGTTCTTCAACGTTAACTCTTCCTGTTCTGATTGCAACTCAGCAATAAATTGCTGAGCATCCGCCAATTCCGAACGCAAAACCTTTTCAATTTCAATCAATTCCCGTGGCTTATTCGTCGGTGGCTTCTCCTCAAGTTCCGTAAGCCTTGCGCTAAGGTTAGATATAATCCGAGATTTTTCTTGTACTTCCGATACTACACACAAACAAACACATTGCGTGTACATAAAAAAATATATATATAATATAAATCACTCTATCGTATCCCATTTAATTGTCATGCACGCTTAACTACCTTGAAACTAGGTTTCTATCACGTTTACTACTCACCAATCTTTTGAACGCGCTTCTTTTGTTCCTTCAGTTCCACATGCAAATCTTCCTTTTCATCCCTCTCCAACTGCAATTCTTGTGCAAGTCGCCGAATCTCTCTATCTTTCTCTTGCATCTTCGCAGATTTTGCAGCTGGCGTCTTCAGATACTCCATCAAGGGGCTGTTGTGCACAAAAGGTGTCTCCCCTGACGAGTTCCACTCCCTTGCCCTCTTCGTCGGGGTAGACACAGTCAAACTCTGGCAATGGTCGTTGTCGATGGCCTTACGGACGACATCGTTGAATTGCGTCGCATCCGTGCCTTCGGAGAAGTGTTCTAGGAAATGTTTGATACAGGTTTGCACGTTACCGGTAAGCTTTTGACACATTGGTGCGATCAACTCATCACGTCGTGCGTGAAGGCACATAAAGTGCAACAGCATGGAGGCGGCCGCCGTGAGCTCGGGATCGGTGAGTTTGCCAACATTCTCGACATTGCCGCCGCCGCCGCCACCGAGTTCAAATTTGGGATAATATATTTGGAGAAAGTCACCCACTGTTGTGGGTAAATCTGGTTGTCTGATAGATAGAGAAACAATATTGGTAAACAAAACCACACTTGACTTCATTGACACTTACAACAAATCCAGAAGAGCGTTGAAAAATTCGCCGGTTTTTAACGCATTTATGTTCTGTATTCTTTTTGCAATTTCCAGACAATTTACCTATAAAAAATGGATACATTTTCAGTTATGTATTAATTGATTTTGGCGCCTAATCTACCGGCTTTTACTGCCAAACATAAGATTTCCGATCAAAAACATACCCAATCGACGATAACTGAATCCCATTTTTGTAGTATTAAGTCATCCATTATATCGGTATCCCCCCGCGAATCCTCTCGCCACAAATCCGTTGTGTTTTAGTTAGTATTTACATTTAAACAAGAACACGCTGTAAAATGCACGTGCGGCGATATACGACGAAAGGACGCCCGAAAGCAACCAGCGAACAAGCAAAACTGGCTAATGTCGCTGAGGAGCTCCGGACGGCCGTTGGCGCAGTTTGCAAACGTTAAGATTTGATTCAAACGTAAGGCGCATGCGTTTTGTGGTGCAACTGTCATGAAAACAAACAAAATCAACGCACTCTGATTGGTTCCAAATCCGATGTACGCTTCGTGCAATGTACGTCAGGAAAACGAAATACCTAAATCCAAGGACGCAAAAGGCAAATATTATTTGAAAATTAACATTTCAGCCACAGATTGTTTCAAAAACAAATGTTGGCGTTAAAAATTTCACGTTTTGAGGCAAAAACGAACGATAAACTACAATTCATGAGCTCATCATCATAGTCGTCAACAATGTATTTTAAAAATATTCTTTTGTTTCTCATGCAAATCAATATGAATAGGTTGAAAATGCGCCGATATAAAATTAATTAACCATTATTTTTACGGCAAAGTCAATGTTTAAAGATCCTTAAACCTAAAAACTGTACATCATTAAATCTCAACTCAATCAAGTGCTTCAATGGCGGCGTTTGTTTCTTCAATCATATCTTCATCGTCAATATACTCAACAGTTTCATACTCAACACGCTCAACTTTCGTCTCAATCGTATCCCCTGTAATTAACTCAGCCTCATCAACATCAGTAGCCACCACATGTTCAACATGGATGTCACCCTCCATTTCCATCTCTTCATCATCATCATCATGATGTGATTGAGGCTCATCAACTTCCTCCTCATCTTCCTCCTCATTATCGCTCTTCGCTAGTCTCAGAACATGCTGAATGACTTCATCCACAGTCTGATTGTTGAGGAGTGACTTCACAGCCTGATCATCGATGACAACTGTAAACAATAATTTGGCATTTTCTCGCATGCGTGAGATATAATCAAATTCTGAATCCGCTGCGGGTTCATGTCCACAGCGCCGAATTACAGAATCGAGGATTTTATCAACAGGCGCGTCTGGCCAACCAAATGCAGTCAGAGTCTTCTCATCAACTAATAAGTTAAGCAACTCTTTGATTGAGTCTGTTAATGTTAACTCAGTCCAAATTTGTGATTCTAGGATTTCTTTCTTAATGTTAGCGGGCTGAAGAAGTTGTTCTTGAAGACGTTTTTTCTCCGCCGCAGCCATGATGTCTTCGAGCACGTCGCGGTGTTTAGCGCGCATGTGACGCAGAAGGCAGTCTTGACGAATAAAGGCGCGGCCGCATTCATCACAAGCGCACGGTTGTTCCTTGCGGTGGGTGAGCATGTGGAGTTTAAGGGAGGCTTTTACAGCGAAGCGTTTTTTGCATTGTTCACATTCGAAAGCTGCAAAAAGCATGGATGAATTGAGTGCAAACAACCAAAGAGAAAATGAGATAAACATACGCTTCTCTCCAGAATGTAAGAGACCATGTCTCATTAAATCTTCTTTCCTAAAGAAGGATCTATTACAGATATCACACTCCAAAGGTTGCGCCCCTTCATGAACAAACTTAATATGCGTCGTAAGTCGCACTCGGCGATTGAAGGCTCTGTTACAGTGCGGACAAGTAAAGGCATTTTCACCCGTGTGGTGGAAGATGTGAGCGCGTAGCTGGGCTGCTTGAATGAAAGATTTTCCGCAGTAGGAACAGCTATGAGGTTTGACTCCTGTATGAGTTCGCACGTGACGATTTAGAGTTTCTTTGGCAGCAAATCTTCTTTTACACTAGATAATAGCAATGAGATTCATTGTAAAATAATGAAATCTAACACCCTTTGTTAAATGTTAATGTTCGTTATAAAAATTAATAAAATACCTGCATGCACTGATAAGGCTTTTCTCCAGTGTGCATCCTGCGATGCTTTTTATAAGCTCCACTAGAAGGAAATCTCTTGGGACACAGATCACAAGCGTATGGTTTCTCACCAGTATGCGTCCGCGTATGTACCACAAGCAGTGCTTGTCCCTGAAATTCCTTACCACAGTGTGAACAAGGAAATGTCTTCTTCTTCTTAATCTGTCCCGCATGCGCTCGGAGATGATCTCGTAGATTGTCCTTCCTCCCGAAACATTTGTTACAAACTTGGCATTTGAATTGATTGCGTGGTGTGCCATCACATCCAGTCTGCATTACATGTCGATCCAAATGGTATTTCCGTGTAAAGTCGCGATTACAGGCCTTGCAGTTGAATGGTTTTGCCAGTGGATGTGACTGCATGTGATTGCGAATTGCTAATTTACTGCTAAAAGAACGAAGGCATTCGCAGCAGCGAAACATTCCAATGTCATCTGGATGTTCAAGAGAATTGTGGCGAATTAAATTCGTTTGCTGGAGGAAGAGTTTGTCACAGTGTTTGCAGGAAATTGTTCCAGTCTAGAGAAAAAAGTTAGCTGACTTGATTTGTAAGAAATGAAAGGAATTATTACATTACATTGTGAGCAGAATCTGCAGGTTCACCACAACAAGCACACACTTCAAATGCAAGTGGATCATCAGCATCAGCCTCCTCAGTATCATGGGTTACTGAGATATGTCTCTTCAAACTCTAAAAATAATAAAGTGTCCATTTCATTACATTCATTGAAAAATTATCACTCACAGCAGCAGTCTTGAATGATCTCTCACATATTGAACAAATATTCTCCTCAATTGTTTCTTCTTGAATCTCATATTCAACTTGAGTATCTGCACTGTACACATCTTGACTTTCCTCAGTACCTTCAATAATCTCTGCCACAAACTCCTCATGATCTTCATACTCATCTGCTTCTTCATGTTCATCCAATATTTCATACTCATCTTTATAATTAACTGCTTCTTGTACATATATTGTGCTTGTGGCACCATCTTCACTGATATAAGCCTGACCCCCTTCAGTTATAATGATTTTTTGACTCCCATCTTCAGTAACATACTCACTAAGAAAAAAAAGAAGATTGATAAGTTAATAAAAGTAACAACTTTGGAAGTAGTACCCTGGATCTGGCATTTCATCTACATCCTCATATGCATCAATCTGAAGACCTCCATCGGTGTTACCATCCAAATGAATCTCACCAACAACTTCTCCTTCAATTTCTTCTTCATCTTCACATTCATTGGGCTCCAATTTGCTGATGATTCTCATCTGCTCAGGTTCCATAATTTTATAAGACTACAATCTAAAATTTACTAATATTAGTGATGTTTATTTAAGATTTCTAATATAAGTTAAGGTTTGAAAAGTTTCGGCCTGTTGCTTCGCGTTTGAAAAGGAATGCATAAAAATCAAAAAGTAAACAAATATAGGCAGCCCCTCAATGCTGTATTCAAATTCCGTTAATTGCAACCCTCCCAACGTCATCAAAATAAACAATTCCTACGCCGAAATCTCGCACATTACACCTTAATTTGGGTATAGATTATTTACTAAATAGAGAATTATTAATTTTAGAGTGCCTTTGAATTAAATGTGGGCAGAATTGCTGGATTTACCGAAGAAAATGTCGATTTTTGACCTTCGAAGGGAATGCAGCCACCAGTGCAAAGACGTGCAAACGGTAAGCAGAGTGCTGGCGTACTACTGCGGGCGGCGCTTAGCGAACGAAGGGCACGCGACGCAACGATAACAAATTCGTAAAATGGACTATGTTTTGGCTGGCAGTACGTAGCATTAAATAACCTGGTGGTTTGCAAGGGACTGCGAGCTTTTGTGGGGTTGCCGGCCGCTATCCCTTGACGAGCACCTCGGGAGGGATTTTGCAGCACTCACCTCGAACAGCCCCTGGAAAGTCGTCAACCTCACGATCATGCAGACGCGTAAAATGGTGGATGGACTAATTTTCAGGCGCGGCCATTACGATTGCCTTAGATGTGCTGACGCGATACCTTCGGCTAGTCTCGACATGTGTCGGACTTTGAGTTGTGATATTTACATTTTTTAAGTTTGTAAATAGCAACGCAAATTGAAGTTAATATTGACAATTATAAATCGTCGCTTAGATATTTATTTGTTTGGTACTATACAATGTTGAATTATTTGATGTGCAGTTTAGTAAAATTTGTATGAAAGAAAATTCGAATTCTCCACCATTTTGATTTTGGCATGATCGACAGGAAATTACCGCGTTTGACACAAGCGAGATACGCGACGGAGCTCGTTTGAGCTGCTAACTACCGGTGTTTTCTCTCGCTGCACGTCCTCGCATCCAGTCAGCCAGAGCGTTGTGTGGCCGTGTGCGGAGTCGACGAGCGTGTAACCTTTACGTTAACGACACGAGGTGTGTGAATGGGTGCGAATTTACTTCGATCATCGCCTATAACGAAACACACGCATGTTAACGCCAACTTCGCGACCTGAAGTGCAGTCCAGTTCGAGGTGAGTGCCATCCATAGCGATTTTCATGTGTTCCTCCGGCTACCACGCGTGCTTCCATTGCTCACACACACGTGGACGCACGTTGAACGCGCTTTTGTTTGCAATGCGCCATTGCAAATTAAGCTTTCTGGCGTCGCGTACTTGTCGGCGGCCGTTGATCCAAAGTGAAAACGTTTCACGGTTCAGTGACATTGCAATTTTCGACACATTTTCGTCCTAGCACACCGTGAAGCCGAGCCGTCCACGTGTGTGGGGAAAGCCAAGTTGTCATTAGTCTTTTGAACTCTTCCCAATGAGATTACTGCGTGATTAGCTGCGCGGCCAAATGCATTTCACGCCTTTGTTGAGGTTTTCTGATGTATATCAATGCAAACATGAATTTTGTTTAAAAATCAATGTTAGGTTATTAGGGGTATTGCGCATAAGCATGTCTGCCGAGGTGGTGTATCGCTGGTTGCCTACGATAGTACGCGTGGCGCATCTTTTTGATGCATATTAAAAATGTGTGTTGTTTGTTGCAGTTGTTAGAGGAGTTTGTTGAAGTTTCGAGGAGTTTTGTTGGGAGCAGTAATCCAGTGTCAAGATGAGTTCCAGTGTGTGCTACAAGTGCAGCCGTCCCGGTCACTTCGCGCGTGAATGCTCGCAGCCCGGTGGCGGCGTCGGCGGACGCGATTCCGGCCGTGATAGCTACGGCCGCGGCCGTGAGAAGTGCTACAAGTGCAACCGACTGGGCCACTTCGCGCGTGAATGCAAGGAGGATGCGGAGCGTTGCTATCGCTGCAACGGTGAGGGTCACTTCGCCAAGGATTGTCATCAGAATCCGGACACGCCGTCGTGCTACAACTGCAACAAGCCAGGGCACATTGCTCGCTCCTGCCCTGAGGGCGGGCAGATGGATCGCATGTCCAACCAGACTTGCTTCAACTGCAACAAGGTGGGCCATCTATCGCGCAACTGTCCCGAGTCCACGAAGACGTGCTACTTGTGCAACCGGCCGGGCCACATCAGCCGCGATTGCGACCAAGAGAAGTAGCCGCCGCGACGTCGAGGACCCCCAGCAACAGCAAAAGCACACCACACACAACACATCCCCTTCCCAGCAGCAAGCAGACACCGAACATAAATTACGCTATTCGGTCGCCCGCAGGGCTCGAAGCAGCAGGCGGCGGCAGGAGGCGGACGCTACGGACACAAATAAAATATAAAACTATCTAATTGTAAGGCCATTTATACGAGGTGGAAGTTGTTATTGTATTTTTTTTAATGTTTAAAGATGAGGCAGAAAATAGTCGTTTCAGTGGCGGATCGGCAGGCGAGAGGCAGTTGCAGCGGCACGTAAAAATTGCATTATTGCGTTGAGAATTGAAGTTTTTTAAAGTTACGAATTTTGTAAAATTACAAACGAAGCGAGCAAGCAGCACGAGAACAGTGGAGAGGCGAAGCGCACGAGAGCAGTTGTAGGATGAAAATAAGCTTTTATTTTATTCTTTAATATTATGTTAATTAGTTATTTTGCCGACGCGCGTTTTTATACAATGCACACTCCGGATTCAAGACCGGCGCGGCCCCCGTCGGCCGCCTGTCATCTATCATGGAAACAAGCGAAATTTATAATAATAACTCGAGTTTTCCTTACGACAAAAGAGCTTTGACTGGTTTTGTTGCACTGTTATCCTCTCCGCCAAACAGTTCCTTTCACCGGAGTTCACGATACCGGCCATCCCCGCGTCGGGTGGGGACCTCTTCGGAGTAGCAGGAAGTGACTGCGTATTTTCATTTTGTATATCTAACCCACATTAAACCCTAACTAATCTTAAGCCGACAGAAATCTATAATGTAAGCGTTACTAAGGCGATGCGGACTACTGGCTATTTTCGCCCGCGAATGCGCGCGGCTCACGAATATCGCAAATATGCGGTGGTGGATTTGGAAGCGAAAATCACGAATGTACTTTTGTAATTGCATTTACTCGTAAATGAGGGGCGTTTATTCTTTGATCATGTGGAAGTTTTTAAGTAAAAAGTAAAGAAGCAGCAAAATGACATTGGCTTTTGATTAATTACCTTAATATTCCAGAAAGGGATCATATTGGAAGATGCTATTTTAAATAGAGATGAGAATTGATTCGAAGATCTTGTAGATAAAACTTGTACCTCCTCACCTGGAATAAAAATGAGACCCGCATTGCTGTATTGAATTAATTTATAATTCCATACCGCGCGCATTCCTCCGGCCGCCTGCAGGCGATTCTCAATGAAAGCCTTGAAAATGAATTCTTTCTGTCTTCATTCCATGCTTTCCGCTGGCAATACAAAAGTCTCCCAATTTACCCTGGTCGGCCTCCATCGTCATCAGTTGTGTGCATCATGCGCACTCGTCGTGCATGCCCCTGCGCTAGTGGCTGCATTCTCCGAGTGTTTTCATCCAGCATTTGAAAAGAATTTGAGTACCTCAGTCATTGTATACCGTTAGTGCTCACCTTAAGTTTTACCACCACTACTTACAGTCATCTCCGTCTTCTCTATTTCTTCCTCACTTCTTCGCATGTCTTCGGAGTGGTGAGGACTGAATGCAAAGACGAGGAATGTGTGCGTGAGCGCATACTCAGCACAGGTAAACCCGAGGTAAACACACGCGCACGGCTCACGGCGAAGAATATCTGACAACATTCCATTGAATTCGGTCAGTTTTCATTCTTGTAATTCCTCGCCGCGTTCGTGGCTCTGCGCGTACGCTCGCGACTTGCAGAGCTTCAGCGAAGTACCAGCAAAGCGACAAATCGAGAATTTAGCTGCAAGATATTAGTTTTCTAATAAGAATTAGATAAAGAAACCTAGGATTAATTAAACATTTGTGCTTCTGTGAGGGTGAATTTTTCTAACGACTGCTTTCGGTGCTTTTCGTAGATGGACGAGGAGCGTAAGAGGCGCAAATCTTGGTGATTCCAATGCTGGGCAGCTGGTGAAAGAACAAGAAATATGTGCGGAGGTTAGAAGTGAAGAAATTGAACTTTGTGGAGATCTTGATCTTTATTGTGGAATAAGAAAATAATTGAAGAATTACAATATTTCTTCAATAAACAAAACATTAAGTAAGCATAATTCGTGCAAATTTAACTTACGACCCTTTTAAATAAAGAACTGTCAAAAGAATTCACTAATTTTTATAAATTACGTCGTTACAGTAAACATGTGATAATGGTAATCACACAAATATGTCAGAGTTTTTGCCACTCTGCGACTTACTATTCAATGTCGTCTCGTTGGCTGCGTATTTCTGCGACTACGTCTTCGACCTTCTCATGGTCTACTCCTTGTATGACAAGGGCCTTTACTCCACCTGCATCCACTGCCTCATTGCTATAGTCACCACCAGCTTAATAATTCAATCACTCTCCTTCTATTGGTACCTCTCTAAGCTGAAGCAAAAGCTACAGGATGAAGAACAAGATGCTGGTGTAGCTAAAGAGGACCAACTTGATGATCAACATCTACCATCACAAAACCCACCACAAAGGACATGGCAAACAATTGCAATTTGCCTACTGCACATTCTGCAACTAGGAGTTGTGTGGCGTTATGCCAAACTCCTAGCTCCAGTTAAACTAAAAAACGTCAAGGAAGAAGTTAGAGATTTATGTATCTTACGCCTAATCCACGCGTTTCTTCAGGCCGCTCCAATGTTGCTGCTGCAGTTGTCTCTTCTGACCAAACATGAATCACCTCCAACGGACTTAGTGACGGTCTCGGCTTCTCTGTCGCTGTTTACAATATGTTGGGCATTGGCGTCTTTTAGCAAACATGTACAAAAGGTAGAGAAATTGGTGCTAACTTGGTTGGGAGTCTTGTCCCAATTGCTTTGGAGAGGTGGGACTGTGACCGCTAGAGCAATGGCGTTATCAGTCTACGCTGCATCTTACCATTCGTGGATCTTCCTCGTGATTGGGTTACACTGGGCGTGCATGTTCCTCTGGCTGGTATCTCCCCGCAGTGCGTTTTATGGAGAGAAAGGCAAGAAACTAGGAATTTGTTTCCTGATGGCAGGAATTTACGTCCTAGCTTATATTAATTTACATGATAAACCACACAATAGGACAATGATGATATTTTATGGTATTATGCTGTTTGAGAACCTGATGTTGATTACAGCATGGTTGGCTGCAATCTGGTCATTGAGACCACAGAATTGGATGCTGATACCAACCTTGAGTGTTGTGCTCTTCATGTCTGGTCTTTTCTTCATGCTGGTGTACTACAGATTCTTCCATATTAAGAGAATCTTGGAGAAACCGGCGCAGCCCCAAGGTGTATTCAACTGCCGTTTCGTAGGCCCCACAGCAGCTTTATATAATAATAGAAAGAAAAAGAAACCTACCAGTTTTGTTCCACCTCCAGGTCTTACACCCATGACATTCTGGCGACGACCTCTTCCATCCAGCAGTGAACGAAGCGAAAATGAAGGTTCCAGTGTTGGATCCCGCGTCAACATCCATCAGAAACTCCAGGAGAAGAAGCAGAAACAATTGGCCGAGCTGAAAATAATAGAAGAGGAGATTAAACAAGGCAAGTTAGTAGGCCCTGAAGGTGGTGATGCTGATGACAGACAACCAATTCCATGCAGTAAGCGTCATCTCGAACTACAACTTCTCAGCTTGGCTTCACTTAATAATCTAGCTAGCTATGGGGTTAATCTGAACAGAAGACCAGCACCTAGAGCGCCTAGGAGTAGAACTCCTGAGTTGTTACTAGCACCCAGGTACCTCTATTGTGACTGTCCAATGCCGGAGGCTGAGGCGGAGCAAGGAAATAGCGATATTGAAAGTCAGTTGAGTTTACCACGTTCGTATACGCTGCCCAGGGAGTTTAAGTATTACAGGAGAGGAAAGACTCGTCGCCCGGTGCGACAGGTGGCATCCACGAATAGTTCCGATGGAGACGTTGATTCTGCGGAGGACGAAGAGGATTACAATACGCCGCCGGTGTTGGGCGTGAGGGCGTTGAGGCGGCCGCAGTATCGACATGAAACCAAGTTATAATTTATTTATTTTGTTCCGGTTTGATGAATAACTTGTTTGCAAGATGACTATTTACTTTAGTGTAAATAATGGAGGTGTACATAGACCAAACTTGAACGCGATGAATATTTTACGTAATTATATAAAATGTATTTTATGTGTAAAATATGAATAAATATAATTTTATATGTCTTTGGTGGTTGACTAGTAGTGGATGAAACGAAGAGGAAGTAATGCATGCGAACCAAGAACTACTTGTTTTTTGCATGATAAAAGTTATGAGACAAATGAACATTATTCCATCGCCCGCTCGTAAAGGTTCATATGAATTAGAACGACCCTGCGTTACTGCTCATAACCTACTTAACTTCAAACTTTCCTCGAGCATAAAAGTAAGAAATATAGGAAGACAACATAATTTAATAACAATAAAGCAAAGATGATCAGCCGAAAATCACAAGCAGTTGAAAGCTTCATTCATAGAAACTACGCTTCTTTCAACTACAAGAAAATCATTGAAAACTCTCACTTCATTCTCAACTTACGCACAGTTTTCGCTGATTCTACGTTCCTTGAAGACTGGGAAAACTTTAGAGATGGTTTAGTCAACAACTCAGATGATGTAATCGACATTTTTGAACAATCCATGCACAAAATTAGCCATGAAGCAATGGTTAATGAGGGTGAGGAAGTCTTGCAACCTGTTGCAATACATTGCAGACTTCTCAACTTTGAGCCAATATTACAAATCAAACAATTGAGAGCTGGTGCTTATGGCAAGCTAGTCAGTGTAAGAGGAACTATCATTAAAGCTTCTTTGATTGGTTTAAAATGTGTTCAAATTGAATATAAATGCTTGGCCTGTGCTAGTAAATTCTGCAAAAAGTGTGCAGATGAAGAAGGAAATAGTGATCCTGATAAGTGTATTTTAGGAGGTTGTAGAGGCAAACACTTTGAAGCTTTGTTAACGTCTCCAGGGACTATTACAGTGAGTTGTCAGAGTCTAAAAGTGTTGGAGTTAGTTGGCGAAGAGACTGAGGATAATGGAAGGATGCCAAGGACAATAGAATGTGAAGTATGTGATGATTTAGTGGGAAAATGCACTTCTGGTGATGATGTTGTTTTAACTGGAGTGTTACAAGTATGTAAATAAAACTTAACAAAAGGCATGTTAAGTAAACAACTCAGTAAAATAACAATTTCAGGTAAAAAATGCAAATGAATGTAAATTTTCCAAAAAAGGAAAAGTCCACCAATCAGTCTATGGACTCTTCTTGAAAGTAAATAATGTACACAATGAGAAAACAAACGAAATTCCTGTCGTTTTCAACCCTAAAGACATTAATTTCGTCCAAACAGTCCAAGCCGAACCCAATTTATTCCGTTTTTTAGTTCAATCCCTATGCCCTAAGATTTATGGACATGAAATTGTCAAAGCTGGTTTGTTATTAGCCCTGTTTGGAGGAACAAAATGTGATTGTACATCAAGATCAGACTCTCATGTGCTTATTGTTGGGGATCCTGGTTTAGGCAAGAGTCAGATGCTTCTAGCGTGCCATAAAATAGCACCTAGAGGTGTTTATGTTGGCGGGAATACTAGCACTAATGCAGGATTGACTGTGACCATGTGTAAGGAATCTTCAGGAGAGTATAGATTGGAAGCTGGGGCAATGGTGCTGGCAGATCAAGGATGTTGTTTTATTGATGAGTTTGATAAAATGTCTGCACAACAAGCTGTGAGTTATATAAGTTAATAATCTACTGAGTTGTGTGCTGATAAAAGGTGTTTACAGTGTTTATTAGAAGTAATGGAACAACAATGCGTCAGCATTGCTAAAGCTGGTGTTGTTTGCAGTGTCCCAACAAGAGCAAGTGTAATAGCAGCAGCTAATCCAGTGAATGGCCATTATAACAAAGCAAAGACTGTTAGTGAGAATCTCCGAATCAAATCACCGTTATTGTCGCGCTTTGATTTGGTTTTTATTATCTTGGACAAAGCAGATGAAAAGAGGGATACTAGATTAGGGGAACATGTTTTGTCTCTACAGTCATCTTCTGGGAAGAAATCGGGCTGGGAGTCATTTGTTTACGAGGATGAAGAAGGGAATGATGATAGGGAATGCACAAAAACTCTGAGGTAAATTTCTATCAAACGAATTGTCGAGAAATCTGTTCTAAACTGAAATATCCTGTATGTTTAGATCGAAATTATGCCTCAAAAAGTGTGAAAAACTAGACGTGTTACCGCCACTTCTCTTCAAGAAATACATTACTCACGCTAAGAAATTCATCCAACCGCAACTCTCCACCGCTGCACAGGACGTAATTAAACAGTTTTATATCGACTTGCGGCGTCAATATCACCGTGGCGATTCCACCCCGGTTACAGCGCGACAACTTGAATCTCTCGTAAGGTTAACGCAAGCAAGAGCTAAGCTTGAGCTCCGCGAAATAGCCACTGCAGGAGATGCGGCAGATGTAGTTGCAATAATGAATAGCTGTATACTTGATGTTTTTACCGACGACTTGGGGATGTTAGATTTCTCAAGAACGCAAAACGGTGCTGGGATATCAAACCGCAATTCCGCAATGAATCTGGTTAAAACTTTACAAAAGTACGCAGACTCCAAGCAAAAGAATGTGTTTGATCTAAATGAGTTGAAAAGTTTGGCGGCGTCGGTTGGCGTGCAAGGCGAATTATTTTACAATCTGCTTGAGAGTATCAATCTCAAGGGATATTTGTTGAAGAAAGGGAATAATAAATATCAGCTTACCATTGTAGAGTAAAAACTTGTTGCACTTTTATCAGGAGACGCACAGGACACTTAGTTTCTAACGGATAAAAGTAAAATGGCCGAGATTTAGCAGAAGTTTAAAACAAATGCAACGGATACTAGCGGACAAAGAGGCGCTACCTACTGATACTGCGATTATAAACGAATGAATCCGAATTGGAAAACATTTGAATAAAAGAAATAAACGTTTTATTTATAGTTAAAAATGTTCAAGAATAAAAATGTATTACCCTGTCAGCTTAATTATATTTGTTGGTAAATCATCTCTAATTATAAATCTCTTTTCATCATGGTCAACGAGGTCGTCTAAGAAGCCGAACCAGTAGATTATCAATCCAGCACCAAATCTATAATATATTTTTGAATAATTATTAGTTTATGTAAAGAAAGATCGCTTACCTATTCCAATAACTTGTGTATTGATTCTTTAGGTAGTCTTTGTGTACATCACCATCTCCAAAACGTGCTTTGCTTTCTATCCAGTGTACAATAAATCCATCAATATTTATGGGAATCTCCAGTTTTACATCTGGTGTTTTATCAAAGCCATATTTTCTCATATATTCCTCATCCCTGTAGATAATACCTAGTTTCTCAAGTTTTCTGAAGAGTTTTATTTCATATTGTTGACCCAAACTCCTGCAAATAAAAATTCTTAAATATCGTATTGAATCAAATTACAATTACAAATAATACTTACATTCTGATTACTTCACTTGTTGGGCCATATTGATCATCATAAACTGTACACTACAACATAGAATCAATTAGAAACAAATGTCAACCCTTAGTGCAAGTTACTATTCTAGTTTATTGTACCATGTAAACTTCATAGGCCAATTTCTTATCCTTTATTAGTGTAGTATCTCTCAAAGCCTTCTTTGCAGTTGTCGTACACTGTGCATCACTTGTACTATGCCTATCCATCTCTGTATAATATTCGGTAAGAATAGTTTTAGCTGCTAGCGAATAAGGAATTTCATATTCATCAGAGAGCTTTATAATGATGCCAGTTGCAGCATTCTTTCCTTTGGCATTGGCAGCAATTTTGTATCTATTGTAGATGTCATTGGAAGCATCTTGTGCTTTGGCAAATTTATGTTTGGTCCATTTTTGCACTTCAATTGAGAATATACTACATAATGTACCAGATTTCACACTGTAATTTGAAATATTTTCCTTAAGAATAATATAGTTTCTGCTGTGAAGTGATGAAAATTGTTGCTTACTTTGGAAACTTTTTCTCTAAAAATTGGGCGCAGTTAATGTCAACGCTTCGAAAACCGTTGATTGTTGAGAGGATTTCATTGTAGAGTTCGATTTTCATTGTTTATCTCATTTAAATGTTGTAAACCGGAGTGAAATATTGTTGGAATCAACGAGAAACTATCTTATAGTCTTTTGCTAGGTTACGAACAAAACCTTTGTTATGTGAATTGTAGAGGTTACAAAATTTAGCTTTGAGCTCCAAGTCGTTGGAAAATAGAGTATTGGAGATGTGGTGTTTTGATTTGAGTCGTCGATTGCGGGAATTGTAAATGCTTTTTGCTTTTGATATTGTATGAATTATATTTGAATATCTAGTATATAGCTTGACCAACTTCGTTTGGTCAACATAAACTTGATTGATGCTTTTAATATCTGCAGTTGTCAAATTGCCTTCACTCAATTCGAAACCTAAAATTTCACTATTCCAAATTTCTCTCAATAAAAATGGGTAATCATCATTGCGCACCCCCGACGCCAATTATTATCGCACCACCCCAAATTCGCACAACAAAACAACGCGACAAAGACATAGTTGCAGTACGCTCGGTCTCCAATCCATCTCTAGTCTCACAAATTGAAGATGAAGAAGAACTTATTGAGACAAGTATAAGCCAACAATTCAATGAGAGTTACATGGAACTTGTCTTTCAAAAATACCAGAAACAAGTGGGAAACACCCGAGATTTCATGCCCCCCGATTCAGTGAAAACCATTGTGAATGTCCTTGACACAATTTGTATGGACGAGAATATCATGTATTTAGCGATGAAGATGTCTGAAGCGATTGTAAGGCACGATGACACTTGGGGAGGAATATTCAGCCAATGCGCTGAACGCAATCCCTTAAAATATGCTGAGGCCAGAGGATATCTCACAGACAGCAGGATCATAATGCATGCGATGATGGTCTTCAGGACGTTGAAAGTGATCACTGCTGCGTTAGAAGAGAATAACATTCAACAAGTTAAGAATATTTTGGACTTGATGGCGTTGAGTCATGTATGCATGAAAGTGCAGCCCACATATTATCGAGTATAGCTGAAAATAAATTGTGTTTCGTCAATATTTCGTTGAATTTTGAATGTTTCAGCCTTTTGTGGTGTGTATGATCAAGAATCTACTTCATTTTAACATTATTACAGATGAGTTGCTATCAATTTTTGTCAACTTCTGTATGAGAATAATTACTACAATTGAAGAAGGGACTCAAATGTGGTTTAGAAGACATGCAGAATTGCTGAATCAAATGTCGGATGGACCGACGTCACCCTCACGAGGTAACTTGCTGCAATTAAACCGCAACAAATGTTAATTATTAACGTACAATCTAGAATACTACAGGGAGTTAAAGAAGTGGAGAATTTATGTGCTCTCTTGTTATAAATATTTAGCAAAACCTCTGCTAGCGTTGGAAAAATCTATGCAATCTGCGCACAAATTGTTGTTGTCCACTGCAGGTGAAGATGATCAAGACGAAAAATGGAAAGTGATACGATGCCTCAAGAAAGGATACAAATATAGGTCTGTTACAGATAATCAAAATCATTTATAATTACGTAAATTTATTTATAAATAAATCATAATTGTCTTTCTTAAGCAGAACCAAAGTTTCTTTTGAAGTTGGCATTTGTGGTGTATGTACAGTTGCCTACTTTAAATTGCTAGTTTTCCAAATAAAAATTATTCTGCCCCGTCAGCTGTTAATGTGTCACGCCGACCAAATAGATGCCAAATAAATGCCGAAAGTCGTGTCAATCACCGTCGTTTTGTAAACATGCATCGCAGTATTCGGGGCTTTCAGCGTGTTTAATTGCGCATCGTTAATCAGCGCTCTCCCCAGCGCGTAATTATCTGGTAATTGGCGCGTTTTGAGCAGGAACCTTGACGCCGCCCGCGACTCTACTCGAGGTAGGCATCGTAGAAGCAACATGTGTGCAAGTCGTGCATAATGACCGCGTGTATTCCATCCATCTCTCGCTTATTACGTTTATTACAATTACAATCGATTGGCTGCATTTTTAATGCTCGCGTTGTAGTTGCGTTAGTATAGCGGCAATGTCAGTCAACCATCTCACTCCGAGCGGCAAGGGGCAAGGCCAGAAGGGCAAGCGTAACTCAATGACGAGGCCTCAAAGCGCCGCCACCGATGGGGACATCTTCATCGGCTTCCGGCTCGACTACGACAACGATGGTATCACACCAGCCTACAAGACACGTCTGCTGAGTTTGTTTAAACAGATTGAAAAGGAGTTTGATGTATTGTACAAGGAGAATCAGACTTGTAAGTGGTCTACTATCATCTATGAATTAAGCTTCTATGATTGTTTTTATTTGTAGTACATGAGCGAATTGAGCAGTTGAATGAGAAGTTTGATGGCTGTGCCATTGACAAAGTCACCACTTATGATAGTGTGGATTTTGATAACAATTACTCACAGAAAATCAACAAAAAGTGTAAGATAAGAACAACATGGAACCACAAAACTCTATTCTACCTTTGCATTAATTTTAGTGAGTACAACATCAACACAGAATTTAAAAGCAGCTCACAAACTGAAGGCTCAAACTAGTAAGATTGTATCTAGTTTTAAGGCACCCCATCTGAATTGTCACCTTATTAGAGAATACAAGGGACACAAAGATGGTGTGTGGGAAGTGTCAGTTGCTAGACCAGGTCAACCAATCATTGGGACAGCATCAGCAGGTATTTGCAGTTTTGTTCATGATTAATATTAATTAGAAAGTAATGTCATCCTAATGACTGTTTATTATGTTGTTCATGCTAGACATGTTTTTCTCCTATTTTGGTGTGTGCGATTGTGTCGTGCATTTACGCGTAATTTTTATTGCAATTGGCGCGTGGAGACCTTGAGGTACTTGAGGTGCTTTGAAGGCGACGTTTGTATGTTTTCGTGACTGATTTGTAGACTACATGTCGATTGTTTGCACCTGTTGGACTCGAACTTTCTTTTCACTTCGTAGTATGGTAGGAAAATAATTTCACAAATGTTTATTAAATAATGAGAAAAGTGCTTTACACGGTCTAATTGCGAATGGAATGGAATTGTACTTAATATAATTTATTATTGATTTAATTGGAATGGAAATTAATGGATATCAAGGTTGTCATTGGGTCGGTATCTCTCTCACAACCTTTACAATTTATGAGTAAGAAGGCACCTTTTTTGAAGAGTCTTCCAGGAATGCACACTTTATATATACAAATGTGAATTACTTATTTGTTTCCTTTTCCAGACCATACTGCTTGTGTCTGGAGCACAGACAACAACCGCTGCTTGCTGCAATACCATGGTCACAATGGATCAGTCAATTCAATTCGCTTTCACCCTACGAAAGACCTTGTCTTGACTGCAAGTGGTGATGGTTCCGCTCACATTTGGCAGGCTGTTGTGAATTGGGATCTCCCAGTAAATAATACTCTAATGAGAGTCAAACATTTCGAAATGTTATCAAAGTTATGTTTTTTGCTTTTTAGAAAGGATACTCTTCGGAAGAAGAACTAGAAGGTGATGAATGTGAAGATCGTGTAGATGCCCGAGTGTCTACTCTAAGAACACCTGTCAGAGAACTAGGAGGGCATTCTGGAGCTATTGCAGCTGCTGAATGGCTTTCAGGGGCTGAACAAATTATAACAGCATCTTGGGATCGCCTTGCTATTCTTCACGATGTTGAAATTGGTTCAACTGTGATTACGCTAACAGGGCATGACTTAGAGTTGACGCATACGGCCACCCATGGCACCCAGAAACTGGCATTGACTTCTTCAAGAGATACCACGTTTAGATTGTGGGATTTTCGAGACAATGTGCATTCGGTTTCAGTATTTCAAGGACATACCGAGTAAGTATTTTTAGCTCTCAGCAAGCTCCATTAAAATAATGTCTTTGTTTTATATAGGAGCGTAACTTCAGCTGTCTTTGCTCGTGAAGACAAAGTCGTCTCTTCTTCCGATGACCGCAGCGTGAAAGTCTGGGATCTTCGTAATATGCGCTCACCAGTAGCAACAATCCGTGTTGATTCAGCAGTAAACCGCGTTTCAGTTTCATCAAACGGCATCATTGCGATTCCGCATGATAACCGACAAATTAGGTTGTTTGATTTAACAGGTCAACGCTTGGCACGACTCCCGAGGAGTTCCCGACAGGGGCACAGTCGTATGGTGGCTGCTACTGCATGGACAGATGAGAGTCTTGGAGGTGTGAATCTCTTTACTTGTGGGTTTGATAGAAGAGTTCTAGGATGGTCGATTCAATCTCTGAAAGACTTGTAAGTTACTAATATCAGTAGAATTTTTCAATGGATTGGCAAATTCTCATTTCATTCAATGTGACCCTAATTTTTGTTTTTATAAAGTTGTAAAGAGTATCCAGATAAGCTGACTGGGCCGGTTTGTGTACACTCTGATATTTTCAATGTACTGAAGATGAGACGATCTTGAAACTGAAATTTATAAAATGATTTTATGAGGAATGTTGAGACTACTACGTGGACGTAGTTGAAAATGCGGATTTTGCTTATAGAAGACGTAGAAGTTGTGTAATTTCGAATGGAACTGAACTTATTACATATATTTACTAGATATCCAAAAACTTCAAACATTGGAATTATTATGATACAATGGTATGTGCATATTGTGCATTTAAATCATTGCGTTGTATTTATTATTTATTGATTTTCTCGTTAGTTATCAACGTAAGTATACTAACTAGATGTATATACTGGTTATTAGCTGACTCCGCGGCTTGTCTATCTCAATGTTTTTGTTGTGCGTTAGTTTTGGCGCAATTAACAACATTGGATATGAATATTTGCAACTAATGACAACAAGCACTGGTATAAAACAATTATTGTACCTTAATATCTTATGATATATTTAACTACAAAATGTGACACTACGATTTCTAGTCAAAATTTCTAGTCGTTGGTTGTTTATTGCTATAGTTTAATAACAATATGATCATAATCAGATGTGATTGGATGATTGATGTATTCATATCAGGTTGGGTATAAGGTTGGGTTGATGTGGTTGGTGTGATGCGGTATTTTGCTGTTTGGTGGAGTACAGACGTTAAAATTATTTGAATTCTAATCGAATATACTGTTAAATTGTACAACTTTAAGCTACACTTCACTTTGAAATGGCTTGGTGGATGTTCAGTTACTTTATATAAATTAAAACCTTTAACAAATAGCAGCAGTTTGAAATAGTTTAATATCATTTATTACTAGTGGGCTTTTTTCTTCTAGACACGTGAGTTAGGAAAATAGCATTTTGTTGATATATAAACATTGATTACTATTATTTGAAACAGTTGAGTTTCAACTAATCCTATTCAATACTAGACAATCTAAATGAGTTAGTCTAGGGTATGTATTCTTTGTTACATTAGTGCATCACTAATCTATGAATTCCGGAGGTACTGGAATTTTTTTTTACAAGTCTATAACTGTTGCTTTTTGATTAATCCTTTTTGGATCAATTCGGTTTTTAAGCTTCATCATCACGCTTCTTCTGATTGCGTCGGCGTACGAGAAAGCCACGAACTCCTGCTTGGATCTTTGTCGCTGATTTATCTTCAATGTTGACATCATCTTTTAATTTCTTGCTTTCTGGTGCTCTGGCACCTGAAATTTTCCTGCGGGCGTTGCGTTTCGGGGAGATTACATCATTTGCATTCTGAGAAGAAAGAAAACATGAAATGAAATGATTCGAACTTTAAATTAATATTGCTGAAATGAACTTCCTGTTTGCAACTAAGTCAGTGAAATATCGTTTATAAATTTACTCCAGCCGGTCATTAGCGTTTATTTTTAATTAGGCGGTGCATCCGAAGCAAAATGACGCATGTGGCATGAAATTCTCTGCCAAAATCCATGTCTACATGATGTCAAGTACAAGTGCTTTCTTGATTTTTGCTTTTATTTTCCGATTTAGATTTGCAATTTACGTCAGTGCTTATTATTTTTCTTGGATCTAATGGATTCATTGGTTCCTAACAGATTATTACAATTTGTAGACGTCGAGACTGTCGAGAAATATTAAGAGGTGTATGATCATAAAACAAAATGTCGGTAATGCTGCCAAATGTGAATGGCTTATAACGTCTTATAGGCAAAGTGGCAAGAAGAATTAAACATTGATTAAAGATAGATATTTACTGGTTGAACTTCAATAATTAGACATCTTCTAATGATTACAAAGCAATTGTGATTACTATTGTTAATAGGCTTTAATTTAGAAAAAGCACAAACAACGCAATTTAGAATTAGTTTACTGAAATTTAAATTTCAACTCGAGTTTTCTCAAGTATCGTGATTGGAATTAGCTGGATTGCGTCGAGTTCAAGTGGTTTGTTATTGTTGTAATGCGTTGTTATGGTCTCTCAATTAATTACACATATATTATACGCGTTTATTAACACTCGTAGCACTCGTTTCAGCTGGCCTGAAGCTGCTGTAGGATTGGAAAACAAGGCTGGCCGTTAACAGATTGAAATGGCGTAGGAAATGAGGAGAAACGACGTAAACGTTTGTAAACATTGGCACGTGTCGAATGCAAATGGATTTTGATCATTTCAATCAATCCAGTTTGCGAGATGTAAATTTAGAAATTTGCAGTTGAATGGAATTCATTTTGAGGGCAACAAATGCACCTGGTGGATTTTGAGTGACTTGGCTTAAAATTAAGTGATTTTGACATTGATTAAGGATTATTTTTGCGTCTGCTTAGTTCCTCTTAACACATGTTTGAGTGTGTTCTGCGTGAATACCGCGAATATCTATTTAAATCCGCACACACTATAAATAAACGGAAGATGAGCTTCCACCAAGTGGATTGCGACACACGCACTTGGAGGTTGCATTGCACAACCTGCTGGTATTTTCAAGGGTATTTTCAGCAGGGAACAGAGGATGCGTCTATTAGTGGCGTGACTTGACATTGGTGCTGAAACAGGCATGAAACAGGAGGCAAAACGTCGTAAATTTCTTATACTTCTTATCTATTCTGGACTATACATTCAGCAATATTTGTTTTTATTGGCTAAAAAATCAGCGTTTAATTAACTTCAGTTTTCCAAGCAAATATTTTTGGTATCGATACAAGCAAAGCGAGGAAAACAAGTAAACAAGATAAATTCTGGTTTGTTTTCACTTCAAACACTGCAGGCTGTCCCCTATTTTCGTTTTTTTTTTTGTTAGCGCTTTGACAGGATGTGGACCGAATTATTAAAATGCAATAAACTGGGAAAGTATCCAAGGCAAACAAATCTTGATAAACACGCAATATATATATATATATATAGAGAGAGAGAGAATTTGCAGAGAAATAAGATTAGAATTTAAAAAACAACAAAAATAGATGTAAGTTGGAAAGTTTTTGGCAATGAAAAGTCACATCCTGCTTACCTTCGGCTTTTGCATCTGTTTCCTGACCTGGTAACCACGAAAACTCGCTTGGATCTTGGTCGCCGCCTGAGATTCCGCGTTTCTTTCAACCATGACAGCGTTGTTTCTTCTTGGATCCATTCTTGTTGCTGGTCTTGTTTCTCCTGTAGGTTGCGAAGCCGTGTTGTCCAATTGGGTAGCACTTTCCTTCTGACTACAATATCCTTTCCTCTGTTTACCTGGATTTTCTGAACCAATTGTTCTAGGTTCTTCACCGTTTTTACTTTCTTGTACACTAGATAACTTTCTGTCAAGTCCTTCAAGTTCAGAACTGTCCAATTGTCTGTTTTCTGATTCTTCTTCTTTGGCTTTTTTTGCTTCTGGTTTAATTTTTTGTTGAGCAGTTTCCGATTCCGGATGGTCTGCAGTAATTTTGTTAGAATCAGTAGCTGAGCCTGCGTGAGTTGAAAGTGAACTCGCTGAGCGTACTGAACATTCACTGCTTTGGTTGGCGTCGACGGCGTTGATGTTGGCGGCTGGGGGGAGATCTGCCGTTGCCGCCGATGTGGTCACTGCTCTTTCAGCACCTGCTGCAATTGCAAACATTGTTGATAGTTAGTTAGAGTTAAAAATGTTCTTACAACTGGACAAACTAAATCAAAGCAAAAATTTTAAACTTTTTTTAAAAAGTCTAAACTCGAAAATGTAACAATTGTTAATTCTATCAATTCTAGACACGTGAGTTAGGAAAATAGCATTTTGTTGATATATAAACATTGATTACTATTATTTGAAACAGTTGAGTTTCAACTAATCCTATTCAATACTAGACAATCTAAATGAGTTAGTCTAGGGTATGTATTCTTTGTTACATTAGTGCATCACTAATCTATGAATTCCGGAGGTACTGGAATTTTTTTTTACAAGTCTATAACTGTTGCTTTTTGATTAATCCTTTTTGGATCAATTCGGTTTTTAAGCTTCATCATCACGCTTCTTCTGATTGCGTCGGCGTACGAGAAAGCCACGAACTCCTGCTTGGATCTTTGTCGCTGATTTATCTTCAATGTTGACATCATCTTTTAATTTCTTGCTTTCTGGTGCTCTGGCACCTGAAATTTTCCTGCGGGCGTTGCGTTTCGGGGAGATTACATCATTTGCATTCTGAGAAGAAAGAAAACATGAAATGAAATGATTCGAACTTTAAATTAATATTGCTGAAATGAACTTCCTGTTTGCAACTAAGTCAGTGAAATATCGTTTATAAATTTACTCCAGCCGGTCATTAGCGTTTATTTTTAATTAGGCGGTGCATCCGAAGCAAAATGACGCATGTGGCATGAAATTCTCTGCCAAAATCCATGTCTACATGATGTCAAGTACAAGTGCTTTCTTGATTTTTGCTTTTATTTTCCGATTTAGATTTGCAATTTACGTCAGTGCTTATTATTTTTCTTGGATCTAATGGATTCATTGGTTCCTAACAGATTATTACAATTTGTAGACGTCGAGACTGTCGAGAAATATTAAGAGGTGTATGATCATAAAACAAAATGTCGGTAATGCTGCCAAATGTGAATGGCTTATAACGTCTTATAGGCAAAGTGGCAAGAAGAATTAAACATTGATTAAAGATAGATATTTACTGGTTGAACTTCAATAATTAGACATCTTCTAATGATTACAAAGCAATTGTGATTACTATTGTTAATAGGCTTTAATTTAGAAAAAGCACAAACAACGCAATTTAGAATTAGTTTACTGAAATTTAAATTTCAACTCGAGTTTTCTCAAGTATCGTGATTGGAATTAGCTGGATTGCGTCGAGTTCAAGTGGTTTGTTATTGTTGTAATGCGTTGTTATGGTCTCTCAATTAATTACACATATATTATACGCGTTTATTAACACTCGTAGCACTCGTTTCAGCTGGCCTGAAGCTGCTGTAGGATTGGAAAACAAGGCTGGCCGTTAACAGATTGAAATGGCGTAGGAAATGAGGAGAAACGACGTAAACGTTTGTAAACATTGGCACGTGTCGAATGCAAATGGATTTTGATCATTTCAATCAATCCAGTTTGCGAGATGTAAATTTAGAAATTTGCAGTTGAATGGAATTCATTTTGAGGGCAACAAATGCACCTGGTGGATTTTGAGTGACTTGGCTTAAAATTAAGTGATTTTGACATTGATTAAGGATTATTTTTGCGTCTGCTTAGTTCCTCTTAACACATGTTTGAGTGTGTTCTGCGTGAATACCGCGAATATCTATTTAAATCCGCACACACTATAAATAAACGGAAGATGAGCTTCCACCAAGTGGATTGCGACACACGCACTTGGAGGTTGCATTGCACAACCTGCTGGTATTTTCAAGGGTATTTTCAGCAGGGAACAGAGGATGCGTCTATTAGTGGCGTGACTTGACATTGGTGCTGAAACAGGCATGAAACAGGAGGCAAAACGTCGTAAATTTCTTATACTTCTTATCTATTCTGGACTATACATTCAGCAATATTTGTTTTTATTGGCTAAAAAATCAGCGTTTAATTAACTTCAGTTTTCCAAGCAAATATTTTTGGTATCGATACAAGCAAAGCGAGGAAAACAAGTAAACAAGATAAATTCTGGTTTGTTTTCACTTCAAACACTGCAGGCTGTCCCCTATTTTCGTTTTTTTTTTTGTTAGCGCTTTGACAGGATGTGGACCGAATTATTAAAATGCAATAAACTGGGAAAGTATCCAAGGCAAACAAATCTTGATAAACACGCAATATATATATATATATATAGAGAGAGAGAGAATTTGCAGAGAAATAAGATTAGAATTTAAAAAACAACAAAAATAGATGTAAGTTGGAAAGTTTTTGGCAATGAAAAGTCACATCCTGCTTACCTTCGGCTTTTGCATCTGTTTCCTGACCTGGTAACCACGAAAACTCGCTTGGATCTTGGTCGCCGCCTGAGATTCCGCGTTTCTTTCAACCATGACAGCGTTGTTTCTTCTTGGATCCATTCTTGTTGCTGGTCTTGTTTCTCCTGTAGGTTGCGAAGCCGTGTTGTCCAATTGGGTAGCACTTTCCTTCTGACTACAATATCCTTTCCTCTGTTTACCTGGATTTTCTGAACCAATTGTTCTAGGTTCTTCACCGTTTTTACTTTCTTGTACACTAGATAACTTTCTGTCAAGTCCTTCAAGTTCAGAACTGTCCAATTGTCTGTTTTCTGATTCTTCTTCTTTGGCTTTTTTTGCTTCTGGTTTAATTTTTTGTTGAGCAGTTTCCGATTCCGGATGGTCTGCAGTAATTTTGTTAGAATCAGTAGCTGAGCCTGCGTGAGTTGAAAGTGAACTCGCTGAGCGTACTGAACATTCACTGCTTTGGTTGGCGTCGACGGCGTTGATGTTGGCGGCTGGGGGGAGATCTGCCGTTGCCGCCGATGTGGTCACTGCTCTTTCAGCACCTGCTGCAATTGCAAACATTGTTGATAGTTAGTTAGAGTTAAAAATGTTCTTACAACTGGACAAACTAAATCAAAGCAAAAATTTTAAACTTTTTTTAAAAAGTCTAAACTCGAAAATGTAACAATTGTTAGATAGTTTAAATAAGCGAAAATTGAAATATGAAGCTGCTAGTGCTAGAAACCAATCAAAAACCACCTCACATATTTTGAATTCCTATTTGAAAACTTGAGAGTATTCAAATCAATTGATCAATTGATCAATTGAAATGTGCGCAGATGTTGTCATGTATCAGAGATGAACTTACTATGATGACAAATACTTGACCTGGTGGTGTGTCTTTCGCCTCCTCTCCTACCAAATCAGCCACTTTGCTTTTGATCAGAGTTTCCTCTTCGATGCTTTTGTCAGTATTTACACTTTCTTTCTTTCGGTACAAATCGCTAGCATCAAATGGAATGTGAATTGTATCGTGGAATTCACCAGAGTGTAGTAAACCAATACTGGCTTCTTGATTGCTCAGATCAGAAGACATTTTGATGGCATCAGCGATAGGGTTGGTTTTAATTGTGTCTGGATGATGCAAATAAAAAGGTTGCCGAGAAATATTTTCTTTACTTTTAGTATTTTCTGAGATGATTGGCTCGAAATTTTGTTCGCTTTGCAATGTTTTGTTATTTTCTTCTGCTTGTATGGAAGTTTCTTCCGGTCTTTCGTTTACTTCTTTTTTTAGTGTCGTTTTCATATTCGTATCTGTTTCATTGTTTATTTCTTGATTTTCTTTATTGCTTGCGTCATTATTTTCGTTTATTGCATTGTTATTATTATTATTATTATTGACAATCTCATTACTACTACTCTTATCTCTTGCATTTCTCACTCTAAATCCTCGGAAAGCACTCTGAATCTTCGTAGCTGCATTGACAAAACTAGCAAGAAATTTGATATCTTCTTCATTATTGTTTTTTAATTCCGTAGCATCTATTACAATGACATCATTTTGATTATCAGTTTTATCTACAACAACACCATAAATTTTTTCAACATCTTCAGCTTTATCAGCAATATCTTTGTTTTCAAGGTCTTCATGTGTTTGTATATCAGACAGATGCTTTTCGTCTCTGAATTTGTTTAAATCTTCACTTAAGACAACAGTCGCGAGAGAATCTAATGAGGTAGAAGAGTCGTGGCTGATTAGTCTACCTAAAGACTGATTAGTTATAATGTCTGTTGCATCGAGTGTTTTCATAGGTGATGTATCACTTGGTTCTTTTGATGGATTTTCTTCAGTTTGAGCTATTTTATCGTCATTATCATCAGTAATTTCAGTAATTACAATTTTATCTTCAATTTCTTCTATTTTGTTATTATCTACAAGATCTTTATTGCTCGATTCCTTAGGTTCTGGATTTGTATTTGAATCCCTAATTTCTTCTGGCACTTGAATTTGGAGTTTATTTGCTATTTCATTTTTATTCTTGTGAATTTCTTCTCTAATTTCTTCAAATTCTTGTTTTCTGAATGCTTCTGTTTTAGAATTAATTGGTTCTTTTTCATTATCTTTCCTACTATTATTATTATTATTTACAGTAGTTCCACCAGATTCATTAGTTTCTTTAACATCTTGTGCATCGTCGCTTAAATCATCATTTTTGTGGTTTGATTTATTTGGTGTTTCTGATATTTTTTCTGTATTATTTAAAGACAAATCTGTCACTATAATTATATCTGCAGCATCTTCTGTCATTTCTTGTGGTGCTTCGTCTTTTAGTTCAGTTATAATTATTCGATCTTCATTTTTTCCGTCATCTTTAATTTCCGCATCAACATCGTTTTCATCTTTTCCATCAATTACTTCCGTAACAATTGGCATTGTTTTACTGTCATCATCATTTTCTTCAACAATTTTTCTTCCTTCACCTTCTCCATCTTTAAAATCATCGACAATTTCCGTGATTACAACTTTATCTTCTTCTTCATTTTCATCAATATCCTCCTCAATAATTGTTTTAATACTATTCAAATTTTTTCTAATTTCATCAATTAATTTTCTAGACTCAATTTGATTTTCAATATCAACGTGATCTTCTTCAATGTCTTTTCGTCTATGGTCTTCTTCGCCCTCTTCTTCAAGTGAACTTGTGTAATTATCATCTATGATTAAAATATCAATATGTGGTTTTTCTATTTTATTTTCTTCATTTTTTTCATTATCTGAGATTTCAATAATGGGTTCCTGTGACATTACTTCTGGTGGTTCTTCCTCTTCAATTGATTTAGCAGTCCCTGGTACAGGACAAGGTGGAGATTCTTCCGGAGTTGCATCCAGAATTAGTTCTAGCGAATCAGGTTGAGAAGTTTCTTGGATTGTGTCTACCAATTTATTCGGAATTATTGTTGGAGTTGTGACGTTACCATTGTCTTCAATATCATCTATTTCTTTCTGGATTGAATCTTTAAAGTCTTGGAGAGTCTCTTCTATGCTCGGAGAACCTAATGTTGGGGAGGATGCCGGAACTGCATTGTTTTCATCTTCTATATTTTTTAAATTGCTATCTTCTGCTACCGTGTTATTTTCTGGGTTTGCTTCTATCACATTTTCTTTTGATTCGTTATTTTTTCCTTTGGCAACTTCAGTAATTCCATTGGAAACTGCATCTTTAATGATTTTCTCAATACTTTCCATATCTAATTTACTAATATTTTCCGAAATTTCCTGTTTATGTGCTAAGATTTCCTTGCCGTTATTTTCTTCACTATCAGTTTTTTCTATAATAATATCAAATTTTTCTTTAATTTTCTTTTCAGTGTTATTACAATCAATTATCACTTCGGGCATTGTTTCTTCAACATCACTTTGAATTGTGTTTAAATCACCTTGCACTTCTTCAACTGATTTTATTAATTCATTTGTATCTCCCACTTTTTCTGCGATATCATCTTTAATTCCATCTACTCTATTATCTATATCTGAAGTGAAATCAGTTGGTTTGCCTGAAATTGTTTCATCAAAGTTGTTAATTTGTGACGTGTTAAGTTCTTCTTTCAAATCATCAGTGTCGTCCTTTGTTTCTATTATTATTTCTGATAATGATTCTGAGGCATCTTCTATTTGATCTAAAACTTTCTCAGTTTGTTCTGTTACTCCTGTAACAGTATCATTTATCATATCAGATATTTCCTTAGAAATGTCATTCAGATTGTCTCTGATATCATTCTTATCAACCACATCTTCTAAGCTTTCTTCAATATTAGTCAGTGTTTGATTTGTTAGATTACTTGTTAAATCTACATTATCACTTTCTTCTTGTTGTTTATCGCAATTGCTCCCTAAGTCTTTCCCAATGCTTTGTTCTTTTCTGACTTCATTTGCAATGCTTCCTAGGTGATCTACCCTCTTATCGTCACAATCAACATTTGTTTTATTTGTTGAATCAGGGGAAAGCAGAGTTTGCAAAGCAATTAATCCCTCTACAGCCATTGATTTATCTTTTGTTGGATGTGGAGAAGTAATAACATAGTTTTCCTTCTCATAGTCAACAAATCTCTTAGTTGCCGATATTAATTCAGGTGCTGTATCAACATATTCTATGATATTCTTGCTAACTTTCTCATCAATATATTCTATGTTTCCAGGTTTATTTGGTTCATCCTCTATTCCTACAATTTCCATCTTTTTGTTTTCGTTTTCATGGACAATTACATTAACTGTGTCTACTTTTATTTTTTCATCTATTTTTTTTGCATTACTTTCTGCAACACTCACATCATCATCATCATCATCATCATCATCATCATCATCATCTAAATTGTCTAGAGAATCATCTCTAAGACGAATTCTTATGGATTCAACAGGATGATTAATGACTATCACTTCCTCTTGGAAATCCTCTTCTTTGCCAGTTTTAATTTCAGCGGATTTTCTCACTTTAGCTTTAGATTTTGGAGATAACAAGTTCTTTAAATTGTTTGCGCTTGTGGTGAGGAAGCCACCGATAGTTCCAAGAGCATCTGCGATAATTTCGTCTTTTTCTGATGAACTCGGTGATTTTGGAGACTTGGTTATAGAATCTTCACGAAGAGATGGATTTTGTGAAGTTTGATAATTTGATACTTCATTACTGACAAATTCTTTTGTTGTTGATATTGCATCTTGTTCAATTTCTGGTATAGGTATCGAATTCTTTACATTTGCATGTTTCTCAGAATCTAGTATAGCTTCTATATTCTGGGAGTTTTCAGAATCAACGGATGATGTTAGCTTTAAATAACTACTAGAGGATACTTTAGGTGATGCAATTTCCTCATTTTCTTCAAATTCTTCCTGGATATCATGTAATTCTGAAACTTCATCATGTTGAACTTGTGTAGTTGGTAGTTTAAAAGCAGTTTCTAGTTCTTCTTTATAGTTTGAGTGTTTTACTTCTTTGACATCTTCCAAACTAAAGTCCAAAGAGCGCTTATTGCGATCATATTCCAATAGTTCGGGGTCTTCATCAGGAACGGAAACTTTCTCTAGCTTTTCTAGAATCTTATTGATTTCTTGATCGATGGAATCAGAGAGTTTAATATATGCATCAATTTTGTCTTCCTTTTCATATTTTTTATCTTTTCTATCTTGAGGTAAAGTATTACTTATTTTAGAAGCATTTTCCTTCTCTGCTTGTTGTTTTTCATTTTCTTTATTAGAATTTGCCTCTGTTTGCTTGATTTCTTTATTCTCAATTTGCATTAAGTTTTTTTTAATGAATGCTTGAATAACCGTGGCTGCTTTGACTTTCTGCTTATAATCCATGTCAGGGTCTTCTTCGTTTCCATCATTTTTGTTTTGTTCCGCTTCTGCTTCATTGTTTTCAATTATTTTCTTCTTAATCTTAAACAGAAAAGGAATCACTTTACTTTTGTAATGAATGTGAAAATGATGCGAAGCTGAGTGATGAATTGTTCATGTTCATTCAATGGTTACCTGTTTGCGCGCATGGTGTCCGCGCCATGTTGATTGGATTTTAAGGGCGGAAAGGGCAGCGCTACGATCATCTTCCAGTTCATCTTGTGAACAAGTTTCCTTATTCTCATTTTTAATTGCAGAGAAAGAAACAATGTGTTTGTCTTCTTTAACAATTGTTATAGCTGTTGAAGTGTCTTCTGCTTTCTCTTCTATTTTAGTTGATTCGAGATTAGAAGATGTTAAACCAACTGCCAAATGCCAAGGTATAATGGCATCTAGGATGTTATCTTGTTGCAAGTACTTAGATACATCCTCAATGCTTAAAGGTCCATCATCATCGATTCTCAAAGAATGTACATTTTCTTTGAGAGAATCTTCATTTCTAAAAGGATCTTCCGTACTCTCTGGAATTAATTCCAAGGATGGTGTTTTTGCAATAGTGACTAAGGTGATTTCTTCTTTTTTATTTTCTTTCTTTTTAATATTTTCTACTGAAGCAAATTCTGAAGCTGATAGACTAACATAGAAATTATCTGTGATTTCAGATATTTTTTCAGAATTGTCATTCAAGTTGTCATTGATATTTTGTTTGGTTTTATCCACCAAAACGTCTATGCTTTCTTCTATGTTATCTATACTAGATGATCCATTCTTAATAGGATTGTTTTTCGTATTTGTTGATTCTTTCTTTATTTCATTTATTGAAGCTGTTTTCTCGTCGTTGCATTCAGTTTTACTTGGTAGTTGATCTTCATCTACGTCCATGTTCTTCAAAGTAAGCAGTTGTTCTTCAACCACTTTTGCTGCATCTTTCAATATTAATTCATCCGCATTTTCCTTGGGGGTTTGATTTATTTCTGTATCTTGTTCAGTATTTTCTATTCTTGTGGTGTCTGCACTATCCAATTCTTTATTTTCATTTGTTTTCTCTTTGTATTTGTAACTTGTTTCTTCATTGTCTTTACTATTTTTTACTTTTGCAATATTTTCTTTATTTTCTTCTTTATCTTGCACTTCCGTGCCAACACTTTCTTCATTTCTGATTGCTTCAGTATCAAGCATATGTTTTCTATCATCAGCATTGGGTTCTTTTTTACCTTGTTTCTGGGATTCTTCAATTATTTTCCTTGTTTCTTCTGCATTTTCTTCTCTTTTATTTACTAACTCATCCGATTTTTCAGCTCCGCTTTTAGTTTTCATTTGGACGAGTAATTCATCATCATTGTTCACGTTTAAGTTTTTGTCTAAATTAAAAGGTTCGTCAATAGTTTCAGAAAGTAAGACATTTTTTACTTCTTTGTTGTGTTTATCTGCTGAAACTAAAATGATTTTAATTGCTTCATCAGCAATAGCATTATCATCCACTTGGTTGACTTCTTCTACATTAATTTTCATTTTATCAGTGATAAATTCAACGTCCAACGATCCATTTGTTTTATTTGATTGTACTTCAGATATTTGATTTTCTTGAATTTGATAATTTTTTTCAGATGGTGTTTCTATTGCTTCTTCATCTTTCTTTGATATTTTTTCTTCTTTTCGTGTAGCATTCTCTTGATCTTCTTTGATTTTATTTGCCACGTCATCGTCGTGAACTATTTTAAAAGTTTCCATTTCAGTAACGTCATTATTTGCGTCGTTTTGCGCCTGTGCATCATCTCTAAACTGACTTTGGCCTACAAAATGATCAAGATTATCACTTAAAGTAGTGCCAACAACGGCATTACTAGCGATTGAACCAGAAATATCATCATCACCAACATTTTCCCCTTGCATTCTTGCCATTCCTTCTTCCATTGATTCATCAGTAATATGTTGCATTTTAATTAAATCTTTTCTGGAATTATCATTATTGTAATTTTCTTCATTATTGTCATCTTGCTTTGCATTTTCATCTGCTTTCCTAATACCTTCCTCGCTTCTTTCGGTGAGATTTTCAACCTCCGAGACATCGCCTTCCTGACTACACTTACTCTGTTCTTTGTTTTTCTTCTCCTTTCTTGTTTTGCTATTTTTATTGGCTGCAACACCTCCAGTTACAGTCGGAATCACCTTGGCAACATTTTTTACTATTCTAGCATGTCCTTTATTCAACATTTCAGCGGATCTTGTTTTTGTAAATCGTTTGCCATTTATAGCAACAGCCTCACTTGATGAATTGGTACTGTCGTTACTTCTTGTTCTTGGTGTAATTTTCGGTGTGACACCTTTATTTTTTCCAGGCGCATCTCGCCTTGCCCAATATTTTCTACTTCCATCACTCTTCGCACTTGTCTCAACAACTTGACCATCCTTTTCAGTTCGTACACTTTTATTACCTTTATCTCTACTCTTATGCTTGGAATCATCTCTTCTAGAGATGTAGGTTTTCCTAGTCTCTCTTGGGGTTTTCTTGGATAGGCTAGGTTCTTCTTTAATTGGTTGTTTGCTCCATTTAGCTCGTTCTTTCTGAGTGCCAACATTTTTTCTATTGGTAGCAATAGAGATTAACTCTTCCGAACGACGTGTTTTAGGTGTTGTAATTACCGTGGATGTCTTTGAATTGGTGAAAATTATAGGCGTAGGCAGTGAGGTGAATTTGGTACCGGTCGTTATTGATTTCACCTTCAATTGCTTTGTTTCTGAGGTGTTATTGACATCTTTTTCGTTGGCGTTTAATTTCTCTATAAATAGTAAAAATATGCGTGTTTAATATTTATTTGAGGTGGATAACCTTGGGTTAGCCATAAATCTATCAACTCTTTATCTATTTACAATTAGAGTAACATGCAATCATGTCAAAAATAACTGCTAATACCTCGAATGGCTACTAAATGAGCAAAGTGTTCAGAGGCGAAGCTAAACAAATCTTTGGGTTTCTTTAGAAGAACTTGTTTAGTGAGGCTCTCCATGAGTTCCTCCAGGCCCACAGGGACGCTAAGACGTTTGACGACCATTCCGGACTCGCCATCGATTGTTGTTGCAACTTGCATTATGAGAGGAGGAGGAGTTGCTAATTTAGAAAACAAAATTTAGAAACATTTCTACGCCAAATAGAAGAAGGAAAAGAAAATTAAAAAGAATTGAGAAACATTAAGATTTATGAGAAAGTAATCAAAAGAAAATGGGAAGTTACTGAATGTAAATCATGGAAAATGTTTATTATTTGTGTCAGATCAGATTAATATCAATGGTAAGTACAAATCTCATATTAATTCAAATAATTAAAATAAATTTGTTCCCAAAAAAAAAACAATTAAATTTAATTCAGATGCCAATATTTTAGATTCAAATTGAATGAAATTAATGTATAGCAATGTTTTAAATTAAGAAGATTACCTATTTTTAAGCAATTGCTTTCAATTTTTTTTTCAATTTAATAATACTCCTATAATTTTGAAGAATTCTCACTTTCTTCACATTCAAAAAGCAACTTTATTACTAAAACTTTTCTTCTCCGAGTATATAACGTTCTCTCAACACGAAGGTCTCTTCATGACTGACTACACGCTGCATTGCGTTTCCAACAAATTTTTATGTTCTTTCATTATTCACTATTACGTTTCCATGACCACTTTGTAGTCGTCTTCGCAGTGGAAAATCGACCGGCCAACCTCGAATGGTCAGTACAAACATTCAAATTATGCTATTTTTATTTCGTTCTTACTAAGCCTTGGCTAGAAGTAATTGTATTGATTGGATGATTCATTTAAGTATTTATTCTTTTTCTAATGTAGCTTTCAATTGAAAATTTTAGTCTCAGTGTATTAGTCTTGTTTTTTTTCTTTTTTTTTTTTTTAAACGTGCTAAACCAAGATAATAACATTACACTGCGTTAATAAAGTAAGAATAATTCGGTTTCGGATAGTCTGAGGCTGTTTACATGTTTAATCGATTTATTGGTATTAGGGTTGTCAGGACAACAAGCGCAACACAAACAAATCAAAAGAGTAGAATCTAAGAAAATGTACCGCTCATAAACTAAACTCTTTTATAGCCTTTACTTTCTTTGCTCGACTTTTAAGAAATCTCCAGCATCCTGTTTTAAATTTCAATCCTTAATTACCATATTTTCTTTGCTTGCGCTTCTAGGAGTTTCTTGCAACCAGCTCAAGCTTTTTCTGTGCTCCCTTATTCTCTCGGCGAGGACCAAGGACCGAGGAGCTTCGAAACTCTACCTTTCGGGAGATGTAGAGGGAGGTGATCAGCACAGTCACTGACAGAAGCTTCCAGAAAGCATTGCCTGACTGACTTTCAGCCAAACGATTGGCAAGCGATCACCGAGTTATTATCCCTCGACAGTTTTCCTCAACAGTTTAGACCACCACACCTTTGCCTGCCGCTTCTTGTACGCGAGGACGTCGACAAGAACTCACCTAGGCTTCCTTGAGGCTTAATAAAGTAGCGCATGCACAAATTCAAACTTTTTATTCAAACGAAATTATGAATACCTTTTTTTGATTTCTGAGTCTCTTTATCGTAATTTAAGTATTGACTCTGCTGAGTTTTTTCATCGAGTAAAATCAAATTTACAAAATGGACACATTTTAATAACTTGCAACGATCTCAACAAACAACTAATATGAAAAATGTGCCCTAACACTCTCTTCTTTTGCCACCTCATTAATTTCATTACTTTCTGTCTCAACAATTTCATCTAAACAAATAGCACAAACATCATTGAATTCCTTCAACTTTGCTTCACTCACACTAGGGAACTTGTTGAGGAGACTCCAGTATTTTCTCAGTACTCCTATATATAATACATTCATTTTAACAATTGGCAAGTAAACAATAATAAACAATATTAGTACAAATTGTGTTTTTGTACAGTTTGTCAAGATCAACAGGCTAACAGCCATAAAAATAGTGATACTCGTTGATAAGATAAAAAAAAGTTAGTCTCTTCAAATCAGCATCTATTGTGTTATTTCCAGTGGAACCAATTATGAATTTAAATAAATAATTTGAAGGGAGTAATGGAGAAAGAATGTCCATATAGAATTCTTCGCTGAGGATAAAGTAGATTCCAGTTGTTGATGTGTGACCATTGTGCTGCTTTGAGAAATTCCAGAATGATTTTAAGAATGTTGATTATAATGGATTTTGAGTAGGTTGAATAGAGTCTTGTATTTGGTGGATGTTGTGAATGGTGAGTTGCATTCAGTCCAATAGTTGAAGTGTCACTATTGCTGTTTTCATTTTTAGGTTTTAATAGAATTTTCTGAATTTTAGTTCCAAAAAATGTGATGATTGTATAAAGTCGAAGAGTTGTCAAAGCACAGACCACTTTTTGCTTAGATGCTTCATCATTTACAAGTAGAGCACAGTCGCATAGTGTGAAGAAAATCATCTGGAATAAGTTGATTTAATAAACTATTTGCTGCGTTAACAGTAATATTCAAGTAATTAGCCTTACATGACTGCATAACAAGTAAAAATTTTGAAAATGAATATCTTGAGGTATTCTAATCAAATAAAGTGTCACCTTCTTTACAACATCTGCAAAACAAAGAAGAATAAATAATATATTGGCACTAAAGATGAAATACAATTTTAAGGATAAAAACCGAATAATAGTGGAAAAATAAATAAACAACTTGATGTTTATCTATTTATTTCGCTTATTTTTCGTTTCACAAATAAAATATTTGTATAAAATGCATCACATCTGATTTAGACAATTAAAATACATTCTACAGAAAAATAGAGGAAAAATGAGGACTAATCTAATGTTTTACATCATAGAACAAGATAATATATTACTATATAAGTCAGTCATTCGTTACTTACTGAAACAATTACAAGAATTATGTAAAAAAAAAAGAAGTAAAATAAAAACTAAATACTGATTGAAGCTTAACGAAAGGATAAGGAACGAAGCAAACTTATTAAGAACAATAGAAAATATGGTGTAGTTGATTGGTGCCATTTTAATGTATAAATATGTATGCCCTCTTGCAAATAGGACACATATCACTATTATTCAAACACTCCCTTAAACATTCTGCATGGAACATATGCTGACATGGTGTTACTCTTGCCCTTTTCATCGTACTCAAACAAACAGCGCAAACATCATCGCAATCATCAATCTCCTCCTGACTAGCCTTTCTAAACCTGCCCAAGACGGCTTCCTCACTTCTGAGATCTTTCAAACAATGCAATGCCATATCCTTCCCTCTGAGAAACACAGTCAAGTACATCGCCACTAAAGCAAATCTAATTTGTCCATACATTAATATCACCATCCCCATAGCAATTGCGACTGTGATCGTGTAATATTGCAGAATAACAGGCGCATATAAATGTTCCAACGCTTCAAATCGCTGAATTTTCAACAGTTTCATCGTCTCCAAGAAGATTCGGTTAAAGACTTTCTCTGTAGCCATATAGAATGTCCATGTCAAGATGGTGTAGGTCATCGTGGGTTGGTAATGTTCTAGACCTTGTTCCAAGCTGAAGACGAGAAGCATAAAGATGACTGTGATGATGAAAGTGACTGCTTTCGTCCATTCCAGGACGATTTTTGTGGCGGACATGGCGAGATGTTTGACGTTGCTGTGGTTGGACATATTGACGTAGGGAGACCAGTCTTCTTTTTCGATGAGTTCTTTGATGTAGGAGACGCAGTAAGCGATAACGTTGTAGAACATGAGGGAATAGAGGCCGGTGACGCGTTTCTGGGGGCAGTTGGTGCCGCCAAGCGAGCAGAGAAGGACACGGTCACACATCAAGAAGAACATTAACTGCAAATAAGAAACATAAAGAAGTAATTGCTTAGTCTGGTTTAAGAGTACTTTAAGGGTAATTACTCACTTGTATAGCCATATTTGATAAATTCGTCATTTTCATAAAAACCCGTTCGCATTTATCCAAAGGTGAATAAATTTTTAGGAGAACATTGATCACTGGCCCAGAAAACTTGCTCACCAATCCTAAAATATCAACAAATCCCACCTTATACATCATCAAAATTGGCCAAATAAACGAATTAATTGCAAACTATTTATCCGGTACATGCAACCTGCCAATGTCTAAATCTAGTTGTTGTGGTCTAAACAATGAATTCGGCTTGAATTCACAACGCGTTATTTACAACTACATTATGTATGATTATGGACTAGTGACTGAATCACAACGAAGAAAAATATTTATTTTGTCTATTGTCCAATGCTGTATGCACAGTCGGTGTTGTTTATACGCTGGCATTCTTCATTCTTCAAGGATTAACTTGAATTTATAGCTGTGCGTGATAACGAAATAGTTCATTTTCATTGTAATTGAATTCAAAGTGTACGCAAAGTGTACGTAAACACTGGTGATTGGTATCATTTTCTCTCATAGCGTCGTGGCGGAAATTAATTTCAATACAATATTATCCAAGATGCTTCAATCAACAAGCGTCGGTGAAGATTAGTTACACTTGATTGCGCGTAATTAATATGCAATGAGTGCGAAAAGAAACCAGTGGTAGAAAAAGTCTCTAGTCCAGGCATTATAAATGAAAAACTGATTGAATGTGTGGAAATGTGTGCCTCATTTCGGGGGTACTTGGCAATCGAGTTCTGTTGGCATTCTTAATATATTTGTTGAAGTTTGGTTCATTTTCGTCAATTATTATTTGTTTTATATTCACTGGATGCTATTAGTGTACCCTGGCTGTCATTTAAGTTGTCAACGCAGAGAAAAGACGTGCAAAAACCAACAATATGAGAGAATGACGTAAAAACGTTGAAAATACGATGAAAAAGTATAAAAACCGTTCGTACAAGAATGAAAGAAGTTTGTTTTAGTTTTCGAACTACAACAGACACTTCAAGCTAAGGTAAGAGCTAACCTTGATCCGCATAAATTATAGTTTACCTGGTATGGAAGAAATAAAATTCCTTAACCATCGCGTGGGATACTTGTAGTTGGCGGAGATGAGCAGTGGCAGGACCAAGAAGGAATAAGTCGCCAAACACCAGCCTCCCAAGCTGAGCAATAGTGGCGCATGCCCACGTGAGCAGTAGGGCAGTAGAAATAACACCGATAGTAAACAAACTGTCAAATCAAAGAGATTAGTATTAGTTATTAATGGACAATCACATTACATTGTATCACATTGATTGTAAGGTTACTGCATTCGGCAGGTCACAACTCGGTGTGACAACGCAACAGACATGCCTTGTTATTTAGCCGCGCAAACAAACTCGGAACAAGTGCCCGCATTGTGCTTTGTGGATAAAAATAGAATGCTCGAAATGCTCTTCGAATGGATTTGTCGTGTCTGTCATTGACACATTGATAACGATATTGTAATTGTCGTGGATCGAGTGAGAGGCAGATTGGTGTAATGTAAGAGTAATTGAGTTCAGCTCGGGGAGGAGATAACGATTTGGAAAAATAAACAGAGTTAGGTAATCTGAAATTGGAGCTGGGAGAGCATTAAAATTGTTTGCGCTTCGAATTGTCTTTGTTATATTTATAAATGGTGCAATCATCATAACTTATTTAGATTGATAAACAAGTGTCAAATGTCGCATGAAAAAATTGCAAACAATCTTCAGTCAAAATACGAGCTTATCTTTGATTTGCCACATTTTGCGGTCTTTAAGTAGATACGTGAGCAAAGAATGATTTAAGACAAACTACTTATTTCTTACATAAATTTAGCGTGCTTACAACTAATTTTAGTTCAAACTCTCAAACCTAACCTATTTTTTGTCATTTTTTTATGCGCCACGTTGGCACTTACACCGCCATCTTGTTTTCCACTCTCTTATTTATTCTATTTACCTATAGCGTGTATCCTAACATACAACGGAGCACCCATCAAGTCCAAATCATCTATAGTCCACTCTTGCATCGAATTTCCCGGCGTTTAATTGATAAATTTATAATTTGCTTTGTTTTCACGCAAGTGCAGCACACAGTTGAGCCTTTACGTAAAAACTGAAT
Organism: Diploeciton nevermanni; assembly: GCA_027575565.1. Lineage (NCBI taxonomy): Eukaryota > Metazoa > Arthropoda > Insecta > Coleoptera > Staphylinidae > Diploeciton > Diploeciton nevermanni. The sequence goes on from JAODIE010023686.1 coordinate 166,073, forward strand.
GCGCATTCAATTCCCCAAGCCTCAACACTCGCCAAATTGCGAGAACACAAAGATTTCCTCGCGTGCGCATCTGCCAAGAATAAACGCGCGCACCATTCAATTTGTGTAGAGTATGCAAATTCATTTGTAATTCAATTTTGAACTCATTTAAGTTATTGCGCCGCAGTGTATTCGACTTACGGCTTGTTTGAATTGGTATGGATTCGGTGTTGTTTTTTGTTTATAGTGCCACTGTCCTTATAGGTGAAGGCTGAAGTGTTTTTCAACTTTCAGAACAACAATTTGTGTAACTGCACCATCTCGAGGTGTGTTTCAGCGCCGGTGGCCACGTGGCATTTGAAAAGCTTTACGTAGCTTGTTTTCTATGCGGTTCTACGCGTCGGTTTGATGCTATTTTTGAGAGCTCTTTGCTTGTGTTTATACCGTTGGATGAATGAAGCACCCAAACAGCCAACAAAGAAAACACTTGCCAATTCTTTAAGAAATCATTACTTATCAGTACAATGTGTACCTGTTTCTGCAATCTTCTCATCTCTGAGTTTCTGGTCAGTTTTTGGAATGGTGTGCGCACCTCCTCTGAGTCTGCCACGTATCCTCGTGATCATCCCCATTTCATCAATAAATCACTACTTTTTACGTTCAGTTTTCTGACTGTCTTCGTTCCACTTAATTGAGTATAATTAACACAATCATTTTCTTTAAATAAATTTTATCTTCGGTTAGCTGCAATTGTTTGTATCTTACACTATTCTCAAGTCACAATTTCGTATAATCGTATAATGTTTTTCGAAGACTGGTCGAGTTTGCAATGAGGAAAAAAGACGGCAGTGCGCGTTAAATACGGCAGGAATGGCGCAGAAAAATAAAGAAAACAACGCAACGCCCCAGAATGCAGGCGCGCAAATGTGCGGCGATTGCACCGATCGCGAGGTTATTTTCATTTTCAGCTGTGAAAGTTGACAAAAAAAAAAAAGCTGACTGAGGTTCATACCAAATGTTTAATAACAGGCATCATAATAATCGTCTACGCCCGAGAGCAAACTAGTTTTCTTTGAAATGAGTAGTGCAGCAGTTGGATTTCTTCGAGATGTTCACAGAGATGTGCTTACATTTGTAATTTGCAATTTACGGACTCTTTTGCGGTTTTCTACGAGCAACTGGTATCGGGAAGCAAGCAGACGGATTGCTGAGATTATTGGAAACATAAAGGAATTGAATTTCAATCCCGCTCATCCTGTTTACGCCGCCTCCGCATCTCCGACACACCACCGCGTGAGCAGAACATGCGTCAGTTGTTTTGGCAAGAGCTAATTTATTCTCTTTAATCGATAATCCTATTAATTGCGCTATGCGCACAAAACGAAATGCTAGTTAATTCGCATACCAATTAGGTAGGTCTACTTTCATTTTCTTTGTTTTCTTGCTTTACTCAACATTTCTCAAGTTGAGCACATTCAGCTAAATATAGCATGTGTCTATGGTATTAATAGCCAAGAAATGCTTTTAATAGACGTGGTGTAATTAATACTTATACACAGAGTGGTAGTTGGTAAAGTATTTTGAGTGGAACAACTTTCACCGCTGATTATTGCTGCAAGTAAAATTCTGCAGTTCTGCAATAGTTGGATGCGATCAACAACATTTCATGCTAATTGCGATGACATCGAGCCGCCACACGACAACAAATTGGTTAATGTGACGCTTGATGTAACGCGCATTCATTATTAATTAACTATTTGTTTGCGGCGCGCGCCGCCAATAACGACGGCCCAAAGCGGGCAAAAAAGCGCCGGGCGTATCATTGACCCAAATTCGGACCGCATTCATTGCATGTACTCATATATATTGAATGCTAAATTTATCAATTTACCAAGAAACACGCATTTGCTGGAAAGCAAGTTTGTGATTACTTCAAAAGCAACTGAATGCAGCCAATGTTTATTTGTTTGAGAGATATTGCGAAAATTGTGATGGTACATTGTTACAAACTGCACTCGGGTCGTTCAACTACTAGTTGAAACTATTCTTAGATTTATCTTTAGTCGAAGATGGCTTCTAGGCCGATAAGGCCGCCGATGTTTGGTAACTATGGTAACCCAACGAGTGGCCATCTTGTCATCCCCAACACATATTAGATTGCAAGTGTTTACTGCATTCTGTAATCAATTCACCATTTATGACCGGTCGGTCGGTCTTCCTATCCCGTCTGCATTCAGCTCCTGTTGCGTGCGCCAGCTGCGGTGGCGGCGCGTGGGCATCAATTCCTAGCGCTTTTGTGCACCGATTAGCACATCCTTGTGCACGAGCATCGCGAGACAATTGCTCCGGTCGAAAGTCACAAACGTGCTCCACTTACGGCGACGCCGCCCGCCGGAATGATTTACAACAATTGACATAGAAATGACGGCGACAAATCAACTAATTCGCACTTTGAAGAAGTCATTTCATCGCGCATATGAATGTGGCAAGTGTGATTCTAAATGGCCCAGAAGTTCAACTTATGCATTATATTCTGAATAGTTAAAAATTGATATTTCGGGGATGCACGAAATTTAGGACTCAAAATTCGCATGAGTCATAACATTTTCGAATTTTGTCCGGTCTAGTCTCGTCCAATGCAGTACGGCGCTATGGTCTAATTGTCGATCCAACAAATTAATTAAAGTCGATTGATGACTTTTGACTGAGCGTTGAGTAAGTTGTGGTTGTATAATAAATAACACACAGTCGTCGCGTGACTTGGAGCGGCTTAAGTCCCCAGCGCACTCGCAGTGGCCGCTCCTGTGTCGTTGGCCACTCGCTTCGATTTCCTATCACCACGCCAGCCACTCGCGCACCAAACTCGGGACAGCACGCAGCTCGTCTTCGACGACGACGACGACGACGACAACAACAACAACAACAACAACAACAACAACAACAACCCGAGTGCAGTGCGCGAAACGAAGCCAGACTCAAGATACTAGTAACTTTAAGCAGGGCGCGAGACTAGTCTAGTTGACTTTAATTTGGCTTTGTGGCTGGCGAGGGGTTTGTGATTGTTGTTTGCTGGATTGCGTTGTATTTAAATTAGATGTGTCAGATAAGAGTGCGGCAAGTGGACGCCGAAGACGACGCAGGAGCTGCTGGAGCCGCCCCCACAGAGACGAAAATTTTAAAATTTATTCAGTCCAGGTAAATCCGACAGCTGTGTTGTGTGCCTACAGCTGCTGAACCGCAGTGAACCAGTAAAAACGCTTCAAAAACATTTTATCACTTTCATTCAAAGCATGATATTTAATGCTAGATATAAATCAAGTTGTAATTGGTTCTAACCACTCTTATTTACTCTGAAAACAAATCCCGACTGGAATAGATTTGTACGACAATTATGCCTAATAAACTCAGATGAAGCACTTGTCCATGCCACTTCCTGCCTTGTCACACTCGCCAGTACGCTTATCGCTTTGTAAATAACACATCGCCTGCAATAAAAGCACGAAAGAGCTTTGAAATAGGCGCCCGCCGTCGTTGCGCCCACATTAATAATAACGCACCAACGCACTCATTACTCGGCCGCGCCGCACCATGCCGCGCGCAAGCTCGACTTTCTAAATCTCCGTCATCTCGCGCGCATGCAAAACGCAGACACCGGTTGCATGCATAATCGAGATATGATCGACATGCAGGCTAAAAATAGACACCACTCTAGGAGACATTGTACAATGAACAAGTCTAGGAGCAAGTAACATTCTAGCATGCTTCTTAGGTGGAAAGAACTGGGTTGTCGTCTACCTGACCACGAGGGTTTGTTATTGTTTTGGCTGCAAACGGGCGGACGGCGGCGAGCCGATAAGTTGGCTAATTTGCTTCTTGCTTGCAGGGTTGTCGGCAGCAGAAGACAGAATGTTCGCCGCGCACACCACCATTTCGTGCGTGCTCCTCGTCGCTGGGTTGTATTACATTGCACTGATAGATACGTAAGTGGGCCTGCCTGCGCGTTATCTCTACTCTTGATTGCTTTTTCTGTCACAGGGCGGAGGGCAAGATCGCTTGGAAGTGTAGAGAATGCCGGTCGGATGGCAATGGGGGTTGCATTGATGATCCGCCAATAAATTTCTGTCGGTGGAATGAAACACGTAATATGTGCAACCAGCGAGTGTGTGCCAAGGTAATCCATATAGAGTATAACTTTCAGATGAATATAATTCAACTACTGGGAGTAAATTAGATTTTCAAAGCTCAATTATCACGGTGGGTAACGAGAAGCGGCAGAAAAGAAGCGGGTTCGGAGGCATGCTTCATGTTACTTTCAAGCTTTCAAGCTTACTTCCAGAGTTGCTCTAATCAGTGAACAAAACTTTAATTTGCAAAAACAACTGCTCGGCCTATTTACGGAAGATTTCATTCGCCTGCATAGCAGGCGCGCCTTATGGGAGCAAGTTTCAAGGAGAGAGAGATCGTTGGCACATGCGTGACAACAAACAATTGCCTCTCGTCTATGGTGTCCGGGCGTGCCGTGCCTTGGACGCTGTTTATCAGCCACAAATCACTGCATTGCACTGCAATAACAACAAACAATAACAAACATTGTCATAGCGATTGTGTCACCAATTAATTGCACCAGCACCAGCACCAGCACCATCAAATAATCAAGCTCCTCTTCTTCTTCTTTTCCCTGCAGGGTCCTGGTGAACGATGTGGCGGCCCAAAGGAGATCTTCGGCCGCTGTGGAATCGGCATGTGGTGCCAGCAGCAACGCGAAGACCGCTCCTCACGCTGCCACGGTTGCTACGGCGACAGCAGCAACGAGTGCTACCACGAAGAGGACTAGGCCACACTCGCCGCCCCAGCCGCCAGCACCCACTTCTGCCGCATCAGTATTACTTCCAAGCACTGCACGCACGCCCATACGATGCCACGATTTAATTTATTTCACCCAGCCAGCGAATGCTTATCAATGTGATGTTAATTTTTCGAGAAGGACCCAGACAAAAGCGACGCGCGCCCGATTGAGTGATTGCCACTTGACGTGGCCGCGGCCATCGCTGTTCTTCTTTTATGTGATGACTTTAATTACGTTGTTGTTAATTAATTGCCGCGCAGCACCGAGATGTATATTTATTGCAGCGCTATCTGTAGCATTACTTAAGTTCAAATAGCACCCGCGCTACGCACGCGGGGCGTAGTCATTTAATTAGTGATATCTAGCCGAGTTTCTATTTTGAGTTTGGTGCGAAGGCGACGGAGCAGAGGACGAAACACGACGATCTCAATTGATTACTACAGGTGACGATGGGGAGCAAATTGTTGACGAGGTTTTATCGCCCTGATTGCGGGTGGCAAATGTTGGCAAATGTGATTGCAAGATGAAATGCAAGTTATATAATAAATTATATCAATTATGTCAAGCAACAATATCGCTCTTTAGTGTCTGAAAACCAATAAACAAAGTTTCTGCAACAGCTACCAGCTGTAGCTTACCCTACAGCTGACGTCACAACCACGTGCTAATTTTTGGCGTCTTTTCGAGTTTTCCTGACAATTCATTGAGCCTATGGTGTGTCTCTTTCTGAAGCACTCTCCCCCGGTAAGATAATTCTGGAAGCAGCACATGAAATTGTTTATAAACGAAGAAACAAAGATATGCAAATTATCTCTCGTTGTTGCGCTGCGTGTGGAATCAACAACAATATTTAGTTAGTCAATTGTTTTACATTTATCAGTTTATTGCGTGTTTGTGCTACCGCATTTAATATTTACAATCATTACAACATACGTTTTCTTGTTTGTTCCATTTTCATATAAATACAGCGCGAAACGCATTGCAACTATCATCTTATCACTATCACCTTATCGCACACATATCAACACTGCATAAATATGGCAATCAAATGTAAGAACCTATATTATCTATTAACTATTATTAACTATCGTATATTTAATGTGACATTCTTCCAGGTATCTGCGCTTTCCTTATTATCTCATGCATCATTTACTTTGTCAATGCTGACGACGACGATCACCATTCTGCACCATTCTAGCTATACAAAGAGATAAAATGTCATCGTTCAATAAACAACGGCTATAGTGCATGATAAAAAAATGCTTTATTAATCACCGTTCATTCATATTGTCCATATACCCACCCGCATCCTGTCCAGTCGTCGCATGTAGAGTCCCAGTGACGAAATCACATTTGCAAAGTGGACACTGCATGGATGTCTGCAGACATCTTTTTAAGCAGTGGGGATGAAACAAATGCTTGCAGGGAGTAATCCTCGCCTTACTCATCCTCTCCAGGCAAACCGCACAGATATCATCCCACTGCATCAGTTCCTTTTCATTCGCCACTTTGAAACTAGCAAATGTTCTCTGCTCAACTATCAGTGGCGTCACATAATTCCAGATTAGGTTCTTGATTGGGAGATACAACGTGAAGTAGGAGGAGAGGAAGGCATAGATTGTATATTTGTTGATTGAAATTAGTATTCCAAGTACTATTGTTGCAAGCACCAAGCTGATTGAATGCAGGATAATTGGTATGTACAAGTGTTCTAATCCATCAAAAGTGTTCAACGCGAGTAACTTAGTAGCCCAGATCATAGAGTCCACGAAAAGTTTTTCGGTGCAGATATAGTAGACGAATGTGGCCGAGGAGTAACATGGGTCAAAGTGATATTGTAGGCCTTGTTCTCTTAAGCAAAGAATAACAATGGCAGCTTTGACAAATTCCAGCATGATTTTTATCATGCGGAGAATATGCCCACGGACAGATCCATGGCGATCATAACGCTCGACCGCGTGGGAGAAAGTATCTCGGATTTTCGCGGCAAAGTAAGCGAAAATCGAGTAGAGGAGGAGAGTTGTAAGTCCAGAGATGATTTTCCCGCGCCGATGTTTGAATTCCGGTTTTAGCAGAGTCATGTCACAAAGGGTAAAGAAGAAAAACTGTAACATGAAAACCACTTCACCTTATTCTTTCCCATCTTCTTACTACTTTTATAAACTTACTTGGCACATAAATGCATAGAGATTACTCATCATCAGGAACATGTGTTCTGTTGCAATAATTTCATCCCCTAGGCGTTGTGTGATGAAAACAATGACGCTCAGTAGAAGCTGTAATATGCCTACAATAATAATTAGTCAGTTTACGCACTTCGAGTCTATAGCAAATTATTGCTAACTTAGTATAACAATCAAGGATCCGAGCAATCCGCCTCCGAATCGCGATAAGAAGGTAGAGTGTTCATCATTGACGAGCAAACTTGCACGGCTTTGATCTGTGCTGTTGATTTCCATTCTTCATTCGGGCAACTAAATGCTAAGAAAGTTGGAGTGTCTTCACTAAGGCATTCTGTTGGGAAATTTTCAAGATGGGTGATTGAGATGAAAGTGATGCGAATTTCAACTGATTTGAATTTCATTACGATGACTTATGTCTAATAAAGCATATTTTGTTGTTTCATATATCTTATAATTTCACCATCATTATAAAAAATGTCAAATTAATTTAGTAATTATAATATACTGCAATTTTATCACATGCAGAACAGAACTGTTCATCTCACAAGATAGAAAATTAAACATAATAAGATTTCTATGAATTGATCAGACCATTTAACGAGCAGTTTTAAGTCATCTGTGCAGTTTGAACTTTTCCGCCATCTGCACTGCTTACAAGCAAGATTCTTTGCTGTAAGTCTCCATTATCTTCTCCATAATCTCCCAATGTTTCTCCTTTGGTAGGTCCTTAACAAATACTGTATACCACATCTCATCATCTGTATCATCAATCAATGGCACTTGCACCCCATAACACTGCAAGCTCAATGTAATGCAAGCAATTGCAATATGTTTGGCCTCAAACTCAAGGATAGCTGGATCAAGATGAAAGTCCTGTAAAAATGCGGCAGATGTTCTAGCAATTGGGTATTTATGCCAGATTTCTCTCCCTAGCAGACCTTCAAGTGACTTCAGGTAGTGTAGCATAAATTTATGAGGATGTGTTATGGTAACTTCAAACTTCAAGATTCTCATGATTAATAGTTCAGCTTGGACGATAGCATCGCGCATATTCCAGTATTCCTCACCGATTTCCAACGGACCGCTATGTCTGTGTAAGGTGTGGTGGGACACATTAATAATGTCTCTGATTTTGAGTGTATCATCCTTTATCTTGCCTGCAAGGTACAATGTTGAAGCCGCAATAAGGAAGAGATCATAGTTATTTGGATCCACTTCTGAGAAGAATCTATGGTTGAGAATCGCTGCTGTGGCAATCGTGAGCGGCTGCGCGTTGAGTTTCATGCCGCACTCGAAAATAAATCGCGCCGACGTGTAACCATTGTTGAATTCGAGTTTACGATAGTCGATTGTCATCTGCCTTGAGCGTTGCTTCTCCCGTTGGAGTTCCATTACGTCGATAACGTCCTTCATCCTGGACAATAAACAATATTCTAAAATGAAAATGTGCATATTTATTATATGTAGTTATTTTTTTAGTGCTAAAGATTTGCTTAAATTCTTTCACCTTTAAAACTATGTCACGAAGATCTAAGGTTAAGACGTGCCCCGGTGGAAGCAAGGTGAACAATAGAAGATTTTCGCTAATGACTGCGTAGTTTTAAGTGAAAGTAGGAAGCTCAGGTGGTCACACACAAGAGGAATTGTCGCCTACCAAAGGTGAGCAGTCTATTGGAGTCAAAAGCGCTTGAAATGATTTAAAACTGGAAAGTTGCCGAGGCCACAGCTACAATCAAAAAGAACCAATAGAGCACAAGCTGCGTTTATAAATGAGTAATAAGCGTGGTGGCGCTGTAAGCGTAAGCAGTTCAAATAAAAATTAATTTATTGGAATTTAGTAAAGTACATTACAACGTATTAAATGAGAATGAAAGTTACATAGAAAAATTGTTTTTAAAATTTATTGTGTGATTATCTTAAAAATGTGATTTATTTAAAAAGTTTAGTTAAAAAGTTGTTGCTGTGCGTCACGCAAGATAGAACGGCAACACTGCGCAACTTTAAGCGAGAGTTTAATGGTGTCGTTGAAACGGTAGAACGCCAATTTCATTGTCCAAAGTAAAACTTCTGAAAATGCAACAAAATAAAGTGCATCCTTAGTTCCAATTACATCTGTCGTAAAGGTCAAGGTAGGTGGAGATTTTTCTATAACATATTTTTTTCGCCGATGTAGGCAGCATCGCCAAATCATATTGGGAAAAGTGGAACTCACAAACGGCCATCATACATGCGTCCAAATGGTGGAAATTAGAAGCTAAGACGAGCACAGAAGTAAATAGTAGCGGCATATATTTATCATCCGTACGGTAGGTAGAATCTTTTTAGGTATTCTTTGGGCAATCGTGTTGCTTCCGTCGCTTGCCAATATGCCACGTGATTATTTCACCGCCAAACGCACAACATCCGCTTAACGCGCCGAATCCAAGCAGCATGAATACACCTTGAAAATGCCGGACTGTAAGTACAACCACACGATCACTACTATTCTTTTCGTAATAATCAGTGGGTTGAATAAAGTCCTCCATATAGTATTTAGCCCACTTCTCAATAAGCCCGTTTGTGATTAAACGTTGTATAATTTTATTCATCTGCTGCTTAATTACGAAATTCTTGGAGAATATCATCCTAAATGTATCCCTATAAACTATTGTATTCAGCAAGTAGATCTTCGAAGACCCATCGAGATTCGTCACTTGCGGCGTCCCTTCTTTATACTTCAAGTAAAACTCGCCGAGGAGGGTCATCCATTCCCTGCTTACAACGTAGTTAATTGCATCTTCCATACTCTCATTATCTTCAAGGCCTTGGTATTTATTATATATGGACATCGACCGAAAGTTATCAACGTTGAAGACCTCTTTGTAATCTGGGATTGCAATGATGGGCAAGGAGTTGTAAGCGACTTCGTCAAACGTGGAGATTTGATGTTCATACTGCGGCTTCGTGAGGATATTGATCAACTTGCTCTGGTAAAAACAATTGACGATCATAATCGCCAAAGTATACGACAGAAAGAGAGTACGATTTGGTATGGTATGTGGCTGTCTGCTTACCGCAACAGAATGGCAAACTTGATAAGCAACCAATATAGCATCGATGCTATTTTTTAAGTTGCTATCTAGTCTAACATTTTCTATTCTTTTTAAGCTTTTACTTTTCAAATTTGTACCTTTTGCAATACAACTCCCCACAGTACTAGAAATGCACAGTAGTATACCCATACCCAGAAGAAGCAACAGAAGCATTAGCCAAGTCTGCATGCTGAAGATACTGAAGATTAACATCCACTCCTTTACAGTCAGCGCAGACGGAACGACCCACAGCATGCTCTCTGAGAAGTACGTTATACTATAGTCAAAGTCCATGATATCAGAATCACGCACTGCAAAGCCACCAATGCCAATCAACAAGGGATCAGCGTATAGCTTTCCTAATAAACCAACCCATGTGCCATTTTTGGCTTTATGTCCCCATGACCCTATTGCGCTATAATAATCTTGTTCGTATGTGATATTCATGCGCGCTTCCACCTCTTGAAGGATTTTGATTTCAAGTCCTTCGGTTTGGTTAATTACGAACGGTGGATACGCCATAGTAATCGCTCTGAAAGTACAATTGAGCTTAGAGTAGTCTACTTCGACAGACATTGCATTTTCACGCGATAGCGTGAATTTACCACGTTTACAAGTCCCAAGTTGAAGTAGAGTAGCCTCTGCACAGTATTTGGTCTCTCTAGCATAGAGATCGAAAGTATATAATGAGAAGACGTCTCTACTATCCGGTATTAATATTCTTGCGGAGTATTTGCGGTGTTTATAAGCAAACGTTAAGATTGTACTTGCTATATTTTTAGTAGTATTGACATTCCTTGAGTATCTTGTCATAAAGATTAGGTATTCTGCAGATGCGTTGTAGGAAGTCATGGTTTCAATTCTATTAAAATTCTTCAAGAAGTAGTCTTCATCGTCAAGGAAGCTCACATAGTGCTTTGTTCTGGCCGATGTGCTGAAAAAGCGTTTTATGGCGCGGTGTGACGTATCTTTCGCGGTGCAATTCTCAACGCACTTTTCAAATGATTTAAAATTATGCATTATACCATTTGTAATCTCGCAGGTTACTTTACGATCTATTGCAAGTTGGTGTAAAATCTCCATGTACTTTTGCAATATTGCATACCCGGTTATGTCAGTTATATTGTTATTTAAAACGGTTATCAAGTCATTTGGTAAGACCGGGTGGAAGGCCGAATGTGCTAAACATTCCGTTGCGCTATCAACATCCAATTCAATTTCACTAAGGAAATGCTTTGCTTGCGACTGCATAGTTTGGAACTGAATCCAAGCAAATATAAAACCCATAAACACTGCCCTGGGTGACATCTTCAATTAAATTGGTGTAGTCAAGGTCAAAATTAAAAGTTTCCCTAATTTATTCGAAGTCTACAAAGATTCTTTCGAGCGTTTTCTGAGAGAATGTTTACGTCAGTTTTGATACTATTTCTACGATGGATGATTGGTAGTGACTATAAATGAGATGAAGGTCGCATGCAATGCGCGGCGTAATTAATCATTGTGAGTGAAAGGTAGCCGCTGACAAGGTTTTTAATCACGTAATGTTCGCATTAACAAATAAAAAATATATTTAGACTCCATAAAATTTTAAAGAACCGAATAAAACAGCGGATATTTAAACAGAGCTTATTTTTATCTCCATTTTATAATTGTAATTTATACATTTTAGAAGCGCTTTAATTTATATGGACATAAGTAATATATTTTGTGCGTGTTTTCTGGGTCCATACATTTTTACATTAAGTAGTTTAATACATATAGAGTTAAATTAACATTGTGCATGTTCAGGCCGCCTTTATTCACATAAGGAATGTAAACCAGGAGTGGAAGTACATTTAAATTAGACCAAAGTATCGCGAACTCTTTGTGGTAGCTTCTTAAGCAAGTCATCGTGGTTAACTCCTCGGGCTGTTGCAAAAACTCCTCCAGCATTTGGGAATTGCACACTGGCATCATAAGAATAGCTCTCACCGTGAACATTTGTTAATTTGCCACCAATAGCTGTTAATATTGCTTCCGGTGCGCATGTGTCCCACTTTTTGCAACCTTTACTGGCGAATACATAAGCATTCGCTTTGCCCTCCATGAGTAACATCACCTTAGGTAAAAATTGGATGAAACCAGGTCATTCTAAATTAGATGTCAACCTACTTTGTATCCGGCACCTCCCACCTTAAGCACCTCTGTTGGTTGCAAAGCATCCAGTGCCATTTGTACCATTTTATCGGAATGTGAGCGCGTTGTAGTTAATACAAGACCGTTTGTAGGTGGGTCTGTCGGTGCGAAACCACCAACACCCATACCAACCAGACCCCACAGTGTTCTACCCAAATTATTATCAGCTTTGTCTGCTTTCTGTTTACAATTGAAATATGGTTGGTGGATGACACCAGCCACTGCTTTGCCTTTAACCGCAATTCCTATAAGTACTGTCACATGTTCAAATAATCCTTGAGTATACTCTGAAGTTCCATCCAATGGATCTACCCAGACCACAATTTCTTCCTCTGGAGTAGTTTTGTACTCAATTGGGCATGTTTTTGTTAACACATCCTGGTCTTGATCTAGTGTGACCCAGTCACTGGGTACTTCACAATTGGAAGGACCTTCTTCTCCAATAATGGCTACTTTAGGAAATTGTTGAGTGAGGTTTGCCATGATACATCTTTGTGCTGATCGGTCAGCTTCTGTTTGAAGATCATTCTTTCCCTATTGAATCATGTCTGGTTAGATAACAAAATTAAAGGTTTTATCAAGGAGCTGTTTACCTTTTCAACAATTCCCAATTCTCCCATGCTCATTACATCTCTGATGATTTTACCAGCTCTTGTAGCTGCTGTCACAGAGGAAGCAAGGATTCTCTGAACAAGTGGACAGCTGTGAGCCATGGTCCGAAGTGACGATTTCACCAAAAATTCTGATTACAAGAATTTGGAAATGAAAAATTCGTTATAGTGCTTATAGTATGCTTGACTAGTTCACAATCACAATATTTTATCAGTTTGCTTTAGTTTTATACGGTTAGAGTGACTGCCTTATTTAAATTACACCTTGTTTACATAGTTTTGTAATATTACAACGTGTCGAGCAGAAGGAGTTTATCACGCTCCGCATGGGATTGGCAAACAGCTGTGTACACAGCAGGCAAAACATGCAAGATCTATAAAAAATGTTTTACGTTGATTTGTGCTTGAACAGATATTGGCTTTGAGGACTGTTAGAATATGTTTTCTAATCAATATTATCTATTTTGTTGAAAAACTGCACTATAACACTTACTTAAAATTGATTTGTAAAACGTTTTCGGCATGTTGCCTTCTTCAGTGCCGAAAACGTTTTACAAATCAATTTTAAGTAAGTGTTATAGTGCAAATTTTCAACAAAATGAATCTTAAACACTTCGTGACCACACTCAACAATACTTTCAATATTATCTAATTAATCTAGCGATAAGTTAATGCTTTCATTTAATTGTAAATATTTTGGCAACAGAACATTCTTAAGTGTAAGAATGGTTATCTAAAAAAAAAAAAAAAAAAGGAATTCAAAAAATGATTAAAAAATTGGTGATTTCACTGCTATCATAAAAAGCTTGGAGCTTTGAATAGCAATTGGCTTTCCCGTTTGTTATTTAATATAAAAATAACAACTTGTAAATGTTTTGTACACCAAGCATGAGTTAACCTTAAACTCCACATTATCGCATATCACACAACGTCTCGAATAAACACAGTGCAAGCCCAAGAAAAGGTTTTTTCAATAGTTTAAATAACAATATTCAAGTCAAAATAGTGTTAAAATGTTAGGTACTAGTAAATGTTATAATATGCTGCACAGACTAAATGTAAAAAATGTGATAAACCATCGAAAAACTTTTCATAAAAGTACGTTGGCATCGGAAGAAATTGAAGTTGCTTTTTCAAATGGGTAAATCAAATATTGTAAACTTAAAAATTATCTAAAAGTATCCAAACTTTCAAACCTTTCAGTCGTAACATGAAAATCTCTTCAGGAATGTATGCCAAAATGTCTGATGGCTGTGCAGTAACAACACTTGGTGATACATCAGTTATGGTCACTGCAGTTGCCAAAACAAAGCCTTCTCCAAGTTTATTTCTTCCTTTGGTGGTTGATTATAGACAGAAATCTGCTGCAGCAGGTAGAATACCAACTAATTTCTTACGTCGCGAAATGGGTCCAACAGATAGAGAAATTCTTACATCAAGGGTGATTGATAGAAGTTTACGTCCCCTGTTTCCTGATGGTTTTAATTGTGAAACACAAGTGATTTGCAATATGCTTGCTGTTGACTCTGTTAACAATCCAGATATACTCTCCATAAATGCTGCATCTGCAGCTCTTGCTTTGAGTGACATTCCATGGAATGGACCCGTGGGCGCAGTTAGAGTAGGCATGGTCAATGGTGAACCACTCTTGAATCCTACAAGAAAAGAATTGCAGGAAAGTATACTCAACTTAATTGTAACTGCATCTAAACACAATTTGGTAGTGATGTTAGAAGGCAATGCAAATAATATATTACTGCAAGACCTTCAGAAGGCTATTAAAGTAGCTACAAAAGAAGCACAAGTTATTATTAATTCAATTGAGATGCTCGCAAGGACAATAGGCAAGTCAAAAAGGCAATTTGAAGCTCCAGTTGAACTATCAAGTGAAATTAGTGAAGCATTAAGGGTTTTAACTGAAATGAGAGTCAAGGAGATCTTCATGAATACATCCTATGATAAATTAGAACGTGACAATGCGATTAATGCAGTAAGGACTGATGTGATTGAGAAGATAAAGGTGGACTTTCCTGACATGGATTTTGGACTTACAGTTGACGGCATTGGGAAGATTATCAGGGATGTATTTAGAAATCTTGTGTTACAAGATGGCCGTCGTTGTGATGGTCGGCATTTTGATGCTTTGCGGAATATTTCGTGTCAGGTTAATATGTTCAAGCCCTTGCATGGATGTTCAGTGTTTCAACGTGGACAGACACAAGTTTTCTCAACGGTTTCTTTAGATTCACCGCAAAGTGCGCTTAAAATGGATTCAGTTGCAATGCTGACAAGGTATAACTTACTTTAATATAGTAATGTAGTAGGATGTTTATTGATATTTATTTCCTGGTAGTGGCATTAAGGAAAAGAATTTTTTTCTTCATTACGAATTTCCTCCATTTGCGACGAAGGAAACTGGTCGTGTTGGTCCTTTAGGCAGGCGAGAAATTGGTCATGGCGCATTAGCTGAAAAGGGACTCGCTCCAATAGTGCCTACTGATTATCCTTTCACGATAAGATTGACTTCTGAGGTTTTAGAGTCGAATGGTACGACTTTGTAAATATCGGGTAACATTGAATGTTGATTTTATTTTTATTTTTTGGAAAGGTTCAAGTAGTATGGCAACAGTCTGTGCTGGGTCTCTCGCTCTAATGGATGCTGGAGTACCCATTTCTACACCTGCAGCTGGAGTGGCAATAGGTCTTATCTCAAAGTATCCAGAAAGTGATACAAAACACATGGAGGAGTATGAAATACTCACTGATATCTTGGTAATAATTAGGTTATTTTGGTTTTATCCTAAAAATACACTTTATTTGATAACCTCCAGGGTATTGAAGACTATATGGGTGATATGGATTTTAAAATTGCCGGAACAAGGAAAGGTATCACTGCACTTCAGGCCGACATTAAAATCCCTGGTCTTCCTCTCAAAGTAGTCATGGAGTCCCTACAGAAGGCCACTGACGCTAAAGCGAAAATTCTCGACATCATGCATGTATGCATTAGTAAACCACGCCAAGAAAAGAAGGATAACATGCCAATTAGCCAGAAATTGGAAGTTGAAGTTCATAAACGCGCGAAACTTCTTGGTATAGGTGGTATAAACTTGAAAAAGTTATTTATTGAGACAGGTGTCCAAGTTAATCAGATTGATGATAGTACTTTCGAAATATTTGCACCGAATCAAATTGCCATGGATGAAGCGAAAGAGATTATTAATAAGTATATGACGACCGAAAGAGCTCCAGAGTTGGCGTTTGGTGGAATCTATCCAGCAACTATTGTGGAATTGAGAGATATTGGGGTGATGGTTACATTGTATCCTGGAATGCCACCAGCGTTGCTGCATAATTCCCAATTGGACCAAAGAAAAGTATTTTCTGCCGCTTTATTTTAGTGGTCTTATTGGAATAATTTGTGCTTTATTTCTTGTAATCAGATTGCGCATCCTTCAGCTTTGGGGCTTGAAATAGGACAGGAAATGCAGGTGAAGTATTTTGGTAGAGATCCAGTATCAGGGTTGATGAGGTTGTCACGTAAAGTGCTGCAAGCAGCAAGGTGATACGAAAATGGTGAGTTTCAGGGGATATGAGACGATTTCTAAAAATTGTCAACCTTTTTTCACTTTTAACAGAGTGAAAATATCTTGGACAGGTTGATGTATGATTGGGTTCAAGTACGGATCGACTGTGTTCATTAAATATTTTGATTAATCTGCGTGTTTATATGATGCGTTAGTCACTTGCATGACCTCTGGTTATTGTTGGCCCCTGTAATTTGAAGTCTTTCCATTCGCGTTTTCTATTGATTTTGACTGAATACTCAGATTCCTACTTTTATGTTTCGCCTATTTGATAAAAGTGGGCGCTTCAGGCGCTTAAAAACAATTGCCAATGTTTATTGTTTACATTTTTTCAAGCGTCCCCTTGACCTATATTATTTTATAGTTCAAATCTATATTGTACATCATTCTGCAAAGCACAATAATCGCGACATTAACATTTCGATCACCATTTGAATTATTAAGTTCTCTCAGGAGGGGTGATTTGCTAGCACGCAAACAGAATAATACGAGTGTTGAAAGTCCTTAATAGTATGTCTCGTGCGAGCTTTCGTCGTGTTTTAATTACGCTGCGCGACTGATGCAATTAAGGCCCTCGATGGACGTGGCGGACGGTTTCCAGCCGCCTCCAGGGAGCATTCAATAATGCGCGTATAATATCGCCGTTTGCACGCCCGCTCTGGTTCACACTTACTTTTTTAACATTTAACGCACGCGATGTAAAAGCGATAAATGCCAACCTGTATATAAATAATCTCAGAGCAATGGATTTGGAGTACTATGTGACTTGTCTGAGAAGACTTCATTCGCTGCGGTACAAGTCAATAATACGAAGATGTGGGTCGTGTTTACGTTGGTAGTTTGCAGGCAATAGCATAAGTGCGAATCCACTTCATTTATCCCTCAACTCGCGTAGCTTCCCAAACTTTCAGGTTTATCAAGAGGTCTTAACGAATTCACGGGAACGCACGCTCGAGTTTCGTGGGTATGTTCGGGCGAGAGAGAAATGGGAAAATGAAAGCTGAAGTAAAATAAGGATATAGGGTATATCTTTTTCATTGTGGCCACCTTCAATTTTCTGTCATGCTTTTTTTGGTTTCTAACAATCTCATTGTTTCGCGAAATGCTGTGCAATGTGCACTCTAGTAGCGCTTTGTAATTGGACTTGCTCGAGCGTGGGGCCATCAATCACGATAGGCAATCGGAAGCCGGAAACGTCGCAAAGCAACAGCTACAGTGCGCCATTACTTGTATGGCTGATAGGAGTGTGAGTGGAAACAAGAGCTTTGCTTTGCTTCACGCTGCATTGCGCTACCGACATCACCGGAAATGCCATTTACGCGTGCGAGACTGATGCTTTGATATATTCATATGTGTTTAGCACGAGTAATTACAATCCAAAGATGATGCGTCACAATCTACACTTATATTCGGTGCTAATTGCAAAAGGAACAAAAATTCTACTTTGTTTCTAGCTGGCTACTAGTTTAGTCCTGGCCTTTAATGAAATGAAAACAGAGTTGGTTTAATTAATATAGTCATCTATAGTTAGCTCTTTAGTTCCTGATTAGTATCAGATTGCGAATTATAATGCAATTATAACTTGTAGCATTCGCTGCTTTTGTGGCACGCAACTTGTTGTTGGTGCGGCCGCTTCCCCATTACTAGATCTGCAGCAGCTGAAAGCAGCCGGATGTAGTCATGTTGAGTGCTCGGAGGGAACGCGAGGAAGTGCAGAAGAAATTTGATTAATGTGCGGTTTTATTCCGTCCGTAGTCGACCCAGTTTGCGCGGGTATAAAATGAGCAAAGTTAACCAACTTATGAAAAGCGAATTTTATTCACACCAGGAGTGTGTTATGGTCGAGCTTAATTGTTAGTCAGCTTTAGTATGACGGTTGCGGTACGAATTATACAATTATACTCACGATTGTGGCGGTAGTAACATTGACATTGAGTGAAATGGAATCGCGGCATATTACACAATCACTCACCGCATGCAATCGGGCGCACTGGGGAGCCGTCGGCCGCCGCCGATCAGATTAATAAATCAATTTAATCGCACATAATCGTACATAAGCATCGCACTACACGCCGGCCAGTTTGAAGGAACGGGGTTGTGTGTATGCCCATTAAATCATTATTGATGCTAATGCCGTTATTGAGTGCGGCGCGTGCTTTGTAGAATAATTATTATGCTGCATTGAGATTTCCACTGAGAATGAAATTATAAAGTAAACCTTATATTTATTTGTACTAAGCTTATGTTTGACTGATTTTAGGCTATTATTATCAATTTCCTGACTGTTGCCAGCCTTGACTGTCTTTTATTGTTTTTACGTTAGACTATGAAACTAACAGGAAAACCGCGCTTCCTTTGAATACTAATTCTCTCTGCTAGTTTTACAGATCCACTCGATTAGCAATGACAATTCAGCGTAGCCTTTACACTGAGTCATCCAGTGCGTAAAGAATGTGAAGTCAGTTGTCGTTCATGGTGATGATGTGATGTGTTCGTAGGTGTAATTCATACTAACAAAATGTTTCGCGGCCGTTAATAACGTAAAGTTATTGTGACCGGGTCACAATGGGTGACACGCACGACGAGGCCTAAATAAAACGACGCGAATTTCGCGTGTCGGGAATTACGTTTCTTGGCCACCAGCCCGCGCAAGACGCGACGCTCTCGGATTTTAATAGCGAATTATTATAAAATTTGCTGCGAAGTAGATACCTATATATTCGTGGACATTTCCAGTTGATTAATTAATTTGTGCTCCGTAAAAGTATCATTTTGAGTTTTGTGATTCTCGCATTGTCCGAACTGTGTATTGTTTTGGGATGTTTAGGAACTTGAGCTTAGCTGTTTCTTGTAGTATTGCTGGGAGCGGCGACGGCGGCGGCGGCGCCAGACGAGCGCAAATTCGCACACTCGACGCCGGCACCGTTCGCCGCGGGTCTCCTGCACTCAGTTCCGCCCTGGCCGTTAGTTAGTGCAGTGCAGCAGCGTACGCGTGCGGTGCGATTGCTCGAGCGGCATGTGGTGGTAAAACATCCGCAGGAGCAGAGGCCAGGCGTGTTTTCGTTTCGGGTGCATTTTTTCGCAAACAACTCTTCTCCACCCTTTTCTCACTCACCTATAATCCACCTTAGTCTCTTTCTCTCTCTATCTCTCCCTCCTTCCACCAGTCAACATCTTCGCGTCTTCATATCACTCGCGCCGCACGAAGCGCGTTGCGAGTTGAATTCTAGGACCCTAGGGTAGGTGCGCGATGGACGCGGACAACGGCACAACGCTGGCCAACGCCACAATTACCGCCGCCGCCTCCACCGTTAACCGCATCGAATGCGACGAGGGCTTACTGCTACCCTGTTGGCATCCGCTTGATGATGTCTCCACGTTGGAGAAGATCCTTCGAGGATCGGTGTACTTTGTGGTGCTGGTCTACCTCTTCATTGGAGTGTCCATCATCTCCGATCGGTTCATGGCGGCGATTGAAGTGATCACGTCGCAGGAGCGCGAGGTGCGCGTACGGAAGGGCAACGGTGACCGGCAGATCGTCGTGGTGCGCGTGTGGAACGAGACTGTGGCGAATCTCACCCTCATGGCGCTGGGATCCAGTGCACCGGAAATTCTCCTCTCCGTTATTGAAATTTGGGCAAAGAACTTCCAGGCTGGCGATTTGGGGCCTGGAACCATTGTTGGATCAGCTGCGTACAATCTGTTTGTTATCATTGCTCTTTGTGTGTTTGTGATACCCAAGGGGGAGGTGCGAAAGATTAAACATCTGCGGGTATTCTTCGTGACAGCGACGTGGTCTGTGTTTGCCTATGTCTGGCTTTATCTAATTCTGGCGGTGATTTCACCTGGTGAGGTGGAGATTTGGGAAGGTCTGCTGACCTTCACGTTCTTCCCGGCTACTGTACTGACAGCGTATGCGGCTGACAGAAGGATGTACAAGTACATCAGCAAGGATTATCGTATGAATGCTAGAGGTGTGATGGTTGAGACTGAAGGCCTCGAAATGGGAAACTCATCGCTAATGGGCTACGATGATGTTCACGAAGAAATCAAACAGGAGTATATTATAACCTTAAAAGAATTGCGTGCCCAACACCCCAACTGCGACCTGGAATCACTTGAACGCATGGCCCACGAAATGCTCCTCAATCGAGGACCTAAATCTCGCGCATTTTACCGCATCCAGGCCACAAGGAAACTAATGGGCAGTGGGGATTTGCTCAAGCGCATCTCCGAAAGAGCACAGAGCGATCTTAGTGAGGTGAAAGCAGAAGTCCGACGGGAGTCAGGCGTTGTAGAGTTTAATCTCCTCGGGTCCAAGGCATACTTTGAGCCAGCCACCTACACGGTGTTGGAGAGTTGCGGCACGTTCGACGTGCGCGTAGCAAGGTCCGGTGACCTTGACGCGCCACTATCAGTGGAGTACACCACCGAGGATGGCACGGCTCAAGCAGGCAGTGATTACATTGCCGCCAAGGGCACATTACATTTTGGGCCCGGAGATAAGGAGAAGACGCTAACACTGGAGGTTATTGATGACGATGTGTTCGAGGCCGATGAGCACTTTTACGTGCGACTGAAGGGCTCACAACCTCCGCAGTCCTTGGGATCACCCACATTGGCTACTGTGGTAATACTGGATGATGATCACGGAGGTGTCTTTAAATTTCCCCAGCGTGATTTCGAATTGGTTGAGAGCGTTGGTACTTATGAGCTGATAGTGACTAGATGTTCTGGGGCAAGAGGCAGGGTGATTATTCCTTACTGGACGCAGGATGGCACGGCTAAGGCAGGCAAGGAGTACGAAGCTACCGAAGGACATATTGTTTTTGACAATAATGAATCTGAGTAAGTGGGGATTTGAAATAGCCTAGGGTTTCAACTCGGGTCTGCTCATGATCCAATAGATTAGCACGCATAGCGCACAAGGGCGCTTTCTGTATTTTTAGTTTTCGCAAAATATCCGCTGACGACACTGTTCGGGTGTCTCTTTGCCAAATAGGCGTATGTCCCGGCCTCGGCGCATACGGCTATTTAAAAATTTATAATACGAAATTTTTCGTCAGTGTTGTATCGTCGGCGGCGGACGGGATTTATATTTATCGGCGGCGCGCGCGCTCGTTCGCTCGCGCCCGATTTCGCGCAAACTTGGCACACTTCTGGTGCCCCGCTGCCCCCGCGCGCTTTGCCGCCAACGATGTCCCCACTAACTACTACGTGCCCCTACTACACTGTACAAAAAACGTATGTGTGTCACGCGAAAAGCCCAACAATTAGGTTACAAGCGACTTAGCGCCTGATTCAATATATTGCGTGCGTTTGACCTGAAATTTGCGGCGTGCGCGACAGTTGTGACAACACTGCATAACAAATCGTAAATGTATTTTTACCACGTGTCACCGCACGTGTCGGAAAGCAGTAAACTGATTTCCGCGCCCTCCGCGAAGGAAATTGCGATTGGAATTCTAGGTTATTAGAAATTTGTGATTTGCACATAATAAGAATTTATTTTGAGGATTTCTTCTCCTGTTATGAATGGGGTATGATGATGTATAGATGAGCTATGCAGGGAACTGGATGTTATAACAAATGCAAAACATTGTTTTTTAATTGGGCGCAATTAACCTTGAGCGCTGATGCGGGCGCTGGGGGCAGTTTACACGGAAAGGTACTCTCGACACCCAGCGAATTGCATGCAAAGTGAAAATCAATTGTTTAGATTTACGGCTTGTTCAAGCTCTGAAACTCTTTACAACTCCTCAAGCATTATAACAGCGTTTTTGATTGGTCACCAGTCTAATTAGCATTGCCTTAAATGTATGGTAGTCAGTACCTACATGCGTGAATGGAAGTAATCTAGATGGCTCTGATTGATTAGTTGTGGATGTTTGATTGGGCCATAAACTGCCATTTGATTTATTCAAGTCTTTAGACGGCATCTTTTGTCTAAACTTGTTTGTCAATGCCCGAAGAAAACTGAATTAGGGGCAGAGGAATAAAATCAAACGGATATTGGCATGCCCCGGCGAAAGAGGTTGGATTGGGTTAGGTTATGCCGGGCTGTCACGGGGGCGGAAATCCAATTTAATGCCGGCGCGTATCTAGCATCGGGTCAATATTTTACTGACGACATTTTTTGTGTCTTTAGAGTAGTAAACCTGCCGGGTATTGTGTCGGAGTGCGGAAAAGGGAAAGTACTCTTTTAATGGATAAATTATATATGATCAGTAGAATGAGTTGTAAGCAACAAAACGGATATTAAAAGGATGATAGCAGAGAATTTAGGTGCTGAGCGTATGGCTAGAATTGAAAGGAGCAAATAAATTACAAACCCTCTATAAACCAGTTTATTTTCAAATTGGAGATTTAATTTAATAGTGATGACGGTTAACAATTAACTAGGTTTAATGTTGTTCTATCAAGCTACATGTTGTGAAAACTTCCGTAGAGCGATAATTACACAAACAATTACAACAATCGACGGTTCAAAGTTACAAATAGCATAAACATTGCAGTAAAATGGTACAATTGAATCGGATACTAATAATAATTAAACTTTGTTGAGATTAGGCCTTGGAGTGGAAATTGTTTTTATGCTTACAGCAACTAACTATTGGAGTCTCAATGATAGTGATTTTGTTTCAATTCCCGAGAACTTCTTTGATTCTAATTAAACGAGAATGAGGGAGAATTGGTTGAAGGATTTATTTTCCGTGGTAATCATCTTGAAGTTTTGCTTTCTATGTCAATTTGTAGAAAGTTTAATCAAACAAGGATAATTATGATCAATCTCTAGGAATTACTATTCAACAAGAACATTTCTCGCCAGGTCTCTTATTTTTGAAACTCAGATAAATAAGGCAGCACCTATGTTTTGTTTATTTCTGTAGATGAAATCCATTAGCAAGGTTTGATATTTCATGTTGGCGCAATAATTGTATTGAACTTTTTGCACGTTTCTAAAATTCCGCGCTTTTCATCACCCTCACCTCATCCAGGGTCGGACGCGGGCGTGTAAATATTTACCATCTACGTTTACATTGGCACTTTGCGTTATTACCTAGCAAACATTATACGGGAATCAATCTCATACTGAAATATTCTATACATTTTAATCATTTTCGACCTATAATCATATGAATTCTAAATTATTTCAATTAAATGAAAGAAACTAATACCAATTAATACCAACCTTAATCTACCGTCATGGGTACATTTGGAAATTTCAATGCACATTGAACGATAAACCCTCCAATTGTGTCACGTTTTTATTCCTTCTGCAACGTCGTCCTGGCATATCCTGGAAACAATGCGGCGTCGCCAAGGCCCATGAATATCGGGGGTAATCAGGTAATGCGCTTATGTAATAAATCGCGATGAGCGAGCGCCGACTATACGACATGTATCGTGTTTGTCGAGCGTTGGCATAAGACAACGTGGGCGGCGGCACAACCATCTTGCTTAAGCATAAATTGAAAAGTGTGGATGTCCTTGAGAGTACCATAAACAAGCCTAGGAAACGCCACACAAAGCGCAATCATAAAATTTAGCAATTAATATCGGCGAGATTTATGAAGATTAAATCGTTAGTAAAGCAGACAATATCTCAGTAGTTCCTGCCAAATCCAAGGCAAACTGGTGTAGGAGAAAATAGTTATTCTTGGAATGATATTGTGACATCCTTTGTTTTGCGTTATTTTTGTTTCTTTCTACGTTCGACCGACGAACGCGTCACTGCCGCCTTCCAGTACGTGAATGCGTTGTGTATACGCAGATGGTAATGCAAACAAATCTTTATGTCTTAAATCTTTCATATTTGTAATTGAGATGTCTTTCGTCTGAATTTATTTGCATTCATTTTCTTTTTAAATTTAAACACAGAGAAAGAAATCTCTTTCAACTTTGCACTAATTTTAGTTTGCTTTCTTGCTTTCTGCTTGCCTTACCTTTTTATGAATTCTTTGAGGTGATTATTTAAAATTCAAGCATTCACTTGCCTCTTTTTTGCCTCTTTGAAGAAATCTTGCTTAACTTTCAACTTATTCAGTGGCCACCAAAGGTATATATGTATATATATATATATATATATATATTTCCTAATCTGTGGCGGGCAATCTGCGGAATGGCCATGAGCTGCTTTTTAATTCTTTTGCGTTGTCTTTAGTTTCTACATGAGGAAAACAATTACATGTTGGAGTTTAGCATGTGAGATAAGTGTTTTCTCCGGAACTATACTCGTACATAAAAATATTTCATATAACAATATTTTCTTTGTGTTTAAATCTGACGTAAGTTGTAGTAGTTTATTTGATGATTTATACAAACTTTTAATTGAATCACATTTATTGTGATGTTATTCTTCTTTAGTTTATTGCATCTTTCATTGTACTACTCGCATGTTGTTTATCTATTTTTAATTTCACATTTATTAGCTTTCACGTTTCACATTCTCGTGTCGAAAGCGATTTAATTTTACCGCAAATGCCGAGTGAATTAATGACAGATGGATTTCCATTACATAACTAATTAATAATGTCTGGAATTGAGGAAGTGAGTTTTTACTATTTCAAGCGCTATTTTTGCATTGTGTGCGAGTTTATTATTTGGATCAGTTGTTCAAATGAATGCTGATTGAGTATGAATTAGGATTAAATACAAAGAACCGATGTCAAATTATTTAGTCATTGT